>JAQFYB010007075.1:0-11280 GCA_034694085.1 Pogonognathellus longicornis
TACACAACAATTCGATTGAAACTACCTTTAATTGTGTTTACTTTTTTAAACAATTATATAATTTTTCACTATTAGAGTGTATAATTGCATTTTATACTGAGAAATATTGAAAATGCCAGTGTCAGGAAAATGCCAGTAAATGCCGGTATTTACCACTATTTACCGGTTGGCTTGGTATTTTCTATTTTTGCTGACATTTGCCCAACCCTGGTTTAAACATATGAAAAAAGTTTTTAACAAAAGTTGTAGGTAAATTTTGTACAAATGATTTGTTTGTTTAGCGTCCGCGGTCGCCCATTTTGACCATCCTCCTCCAAACAGTTTTTCTCTCTGCAATGCTGACGCTACTCTTTTATTTTGTTTTGATCATTTCATTTTTACACCTAGCCAAGACAAACCTGGAAAAATTTAACGTATTTCTCACGACTACATAATATAACAGTGATAATGCAAGATTATGAGTTTATTTTACACAAAAATGTGGATATTAAACACAACACACAATGAATATAACTTAAAAGTAAAAGAAATAGTTAATTAATACAACGAATATAATATACAGTGTTTCAGGCGTCGCTTGCGCGATTTAATACATGGGTAGTCCTTTCGCTTTGTTTTGCCTGATGAAATTTGTAATTTACTGGCCTACCCCTGTAGTATTGTCATAATATTATTATTACAGAAAATACTCCCATTAGTATTCAAAAAACTATTTCATTGTTATGAATTTTGTAATAATTATGAGCTAGTATTAGGTACTTTTAGTTTTTGAGGCTATTAATGTTCCAAGTGTGCATATTACGGGCTTCAGTTTCCGCTACTATTATTTTTGAACATGCAATATGAAATTTTCAAGGATTTGAATAAAGCTTGGGAGAATAACATTTTTATTTGCCTAAAGATAAGGACTTATAAGTTTATATTTATATGTTAAAATCATTTAAGTGAATTCTACATTTAATTAAACGTTTAAACCTGTACGTGCTATAAATTGATTCATATAAATGGAGAATTCTATGTTTATGGCTATCGATATTGATTTACTACTATATTTCTTACTACTCTAAATTTCTTACTGCTACTTTATTCGCGAGACTTCTAAATTATCAATTTGGTTTATATTGTGTTTTCATCAAGCTTCTGTGTTGAAGACAAAAGATAAATCAATATAATATATTATGCATACTTCAATTATATCATAACATAACTAACCATTGACAGAGCGAATTCTGGAAAAAGATGACGAGCGTGCAGTCATAGCATAGCATAGTATATATTAGTATAAATTGCAATATTGAAATAAAATGATACCTTAAATATTATAAAACAATAAAAACTTTCAGCGCAATAATCATAAATTATTTAATTCTAAACTTCACTCAACGTATTTGACAAACAGATGAAAAAAGTGTCTAAGTTGAATATTTTTTAAATTAAATACTTAATTTTTCTCACCACCTTTTTCACCCTGCCCTTTCACATGCATTAAACTTAAGATTAGCAAAATTTAGAAATATTACACAAAAAGTATTTGCCCAATACATCATTACTAATACTATATTATTATTACCAATACTATTATCGTTAAATGTAAAATAGATGGTCATTTTTTCCCGCGTCTGTAATGATTACAAAATTATTTTTAACTTATTTTGAAAGAATTATGAACCAATCATACTTCATTGATGATAATATAAGTTATTGTTGAAATTATTACAATATGCTCCCATAGATATAAAAACGTAATATTTAAATTGGTAAGCTCGGAAATAAATATTTTTATCATATTTCATTTTACGTAAAATTCAGACAAAATACAAATGCACAGAGATTTGGGATGGGATGAAATTAATAAAAATTGCATACAATGAAAAGTATTAAAATATGAAATATTTGAAAATAGATGTAGGGTCTGAAGGGAACAATTTTTTCACCGTCATATAGAGGCAGGCACGTAAGCTAGGATCGTAAGCTGGGGGGTGCACAGCAAATTTTTTTTTACAGAAAGTAATTAATTGTAGAGCAATATTCTAATATGAGTAAAAATTGAGTGCTTACAGCGCTGATAATTATGTCCAATCCAACTGAAAACGTATCAAATTCGCGCTACACGCGATTTTTTCTAATTTTTTGAACTTTTATGGTAAAATAAGCTATTTTTTAGATATCAAACGCATTCTGGAAGGTGCACGTGCACCCTGTGCACCCCCTCTGAGTACGTGCCTGTATAGAGGAAAGTATGGATGGAAGTTTAATTTTAAACAAATAGACAAATAAAGGGAAGGTCGGTAATGGATGAAGTTAATACATAATAAAAATTGCTGAAATATGAATAGAGTAATAAATTATTTTTATGAAAAAATACATGAAATGACAGAAGAAGTTTGAATTAGATAAATAAGTTTTATAAATTAGAATTGAGAAATTTCGATGTGACTATAACCGAATGTTGCAATCCTTTTTTAGAAATCACAGAATAATGTGTCTTTCAAATGTCCAGATTCAGTAAAGGCTCGCCCAGATGGCGTTAAACTTTATAATATTTTGCTTGCATTCGCTCCTTTTCCTGCGCGGAGCGCTGATTCATTAGCAATAATATGTCGTCGCTGTCAAGGCAAAATGATCGTTCAGAGAATGAATGTTGAGAATTGCAAAAAGCGACAAATCAATTGCATGTGGTTGGTATTTGGATTTGGTTTTGTAGTAAAACGCTAACCGACAATCAATCGCTTAACCCCTTTTGTTATTCTCAAAATTCTCAAAATTTTCGTTTTGTCATGAAAGCGACAGTATGCAAAGATTGGCAATATTTGACTGAATATTGCAATCAATTGCTCCTGATGTTCACCGATAGAACCATATTAATCGTACTCGTTACAACGACTTCAAGGAAAGTGAACATAGTAGATCTTTTCAGATAAAAAAGAGGACCACAAGAAAACCTCATTGTGCGACAGCTGAGCGCAGTTAGTCTGATTAATTTATTCTCATGTTGTTTCCACTTGTGAATAAATATTTCAGATTTTGTATTCATCAGTGCTCCATCAGGAATTACTACTACTTCAAAAGCTATAAAGAAAAAAGCTAATAGTGGAAACATTGCAAAGCCAGGCATAGGGATTATGCTATTCATTTTGATGCACACGAATGAGCTTAGAATTGTTAACAATCCTGATAAAAATAGAAGAACGGGTCCAGCTGTGTACGCAAACAAATAATTAAATTCTACATTTATGATTTTCAGTGCGCGATAGATGTGCATGGCATGCAAAGGTTGAGAGTGCAGTTGCTGTTTCGTTAGGGCATACCTCCTGGCTTTTAGAATTTTCGCTGTTATAATTCGCAACCAAAATATGACAACCAAAATGTATGTGAAAGCAAAAACTGCTCCAAATATGCCGCAGAACCAGGCATGAAATACAGCAAAAATTACGAAGGGAATTACAAGCACCCTAATTGCCGTGCAATCCAAGAAAGAGAATATTGTTTCCAATGCATGTGCCACTGGAAAGGCACTAAAAGTGACAGAAATGACACCTGTGAGAACAGATATGGCACCTGCTGTGACAATCAATATTTTGAATAAGTGGGAGAATTTCTCCAATTCCTGCTTAACCGCGGGTCTTTCGTTCGGATGTATAAACATTTCTGCCGAAAAATAACAATAAAACGAATTTTCAAATATACAATTTATCGTAAACCTTCCCTAAATTTAATTTTAGAAATTACCAAAAAATGATTTGTCGAACGTTGTTATCTTGTGGATGATGGTGACAAGGTGTTCCATATTCATGAAAATAATTAGAGTCATCAGCTGTCCTTCCCAGATTATTATTTAGGTTATAATGAACATGACAATATAGCCAGCCTGAAGTGTAGGATGAAATATTTGGGAGACCAGGACTATCACGGTATATGCATTGGTGACCAGTAAAAGTATATTAAAAAATACGCACATATATAATCTATACGGATTTTTGGAAATTCGGAACCTTCTTTCTTGGGGATGCCACTCCAAAACCGATAACCACAATTTTTGACTAACAAAATTGAAGTATTGGTCCAGTAATTCGATAGCGAATTCAGAAGCCATATTCAAAAGTTCAGGTTATCGTAAGTTTTGGAGAGAAAATAGTAAAGTCGACTTAAAGTCTTCTACAATCGCACTTGAAATATGGGTTGAGTATAAAGTTTGTGCCTATATTGCTTTTTGCTTTTGTGGTATATTTTAATAGACAATGTAATGAGTATGGATTGAATATAGATTGGTTGATTTCAATTTATTGTCAATGTTGAAGGTGTATTATCAAGACTGACGTGGAATCCTATTGATACTTGTTATATATACCGTTCGAATATTTCTGATGTGTTTAGAAGTTACTCCAGAAATGTGTATTAAATCTATGTACTAGAAAACCAAATATTTCAAGAAATTCTTTGCTCATATCAATTCCAATGTATGCTGAGTACCCAGTCTTTTAACTTCAAGCTTTTAGTCAAGAAGTAATAATACTGATTTGTCTATAAAATGTTGTCTTGTAGCATAGTATTATTCCGCAATGCAGTCTTCGTCTACACAATAGTCGTCGTCGTCAACCGCATTAATACATTAAGTGAGAAAGTCAAATGTAAATCGCAAATATGTATAGGTAGCAAGTGCGCTACTTTATAGAAACGGTTTTTCTGTATGTCCGTTTGTCTGTGCACTTTTACCAAAATGTAATGTAGCTGAAACTAGTTGTTTATATTGGATTACCTAATATGGTTTTACTGTACAACTTTTTGTATCTCAAATTTAATGAATTGCAATGTTGACCAAAGAAATAAATTGTTGTTTAATAAGAAAAACTGTGCGTTACAGTGGGCACTTGACGAGGAATACAATTTGGGGGTGCTCTGCAAATTTCTACACATAAACATTATTTTGTGGGAGGGTCAAATCTCAATGTGAGGTACAAATAAATCTTAATTTACTCACCAGAAAAAATGGAGTCAATTTAGCTCACAATCACAACAAAATGCATAGAATTTGCTCGCAGCGGTTTCACCGTTTTTTTGCATTTTTCGGGCAACAACTTTTTTTACTTGCCTGATGTACGCAGTTAGTACATGTAGTAGTGTGATCAGAATAGTTATATTTTAATACACGACATTATATTTTATTATTCACCCAAACCTAAGAGCTTTTTTATAACAACACAAGTCATGTTTAGTGTATACCTACATATATTTTGTAGACGTAGGAATTTATTATACACGAAAAGGGAGTGAAGTATATGTATTGAAGAAAAGTGATTTCATAAAAAGACGTACGTTCAAAGAGTATTCTAATAATATGATTGTGTAAATACACGGAAATATACTTAGTACTATAGGATTTCAACGAAGGTCAAATTCAGTGATGGGGTAATGCGAACAACTTTCAAAATGTATAATATAGGAATAAATGTTTGAAAAAAATGAAGTAAATATATAAGTAGACGCAGTATTGTAGCACTGCTTTAAACTGTTTTGTTATATAACTTATTTGACTTTATGCAGTATTATTGTCCGCATACAAGAATGGATTTCAGAGAGTGTAAAATATCATGAGATTCGAAATTGAAATAAACTCTCAATAAAGTATTATCTTTCATAATCATGTGATGGACGTTGTGAACAAATTTATTTTAGATAATCTTCTTACAGAAAATAATTTTCGAAAGTTTAATAGTAAGATTCGCTAAACAGGAATTTCAAGTATTACAATTTAGTAGAGCAGTTTTCATTAAAACTATAAATTACAATAATTAAATACAATTTTATCTACAATTTTCTTTAAACCACCTACCGTACTGGCGCTTTTAATTCCCCAAGGACTGAATAGTTCCCCAGAGGGGTAATATTATGTCAGCAGTCATGAATTGTATCATCCAAATCCAAATTTCCCATGGACAAAATAGTACCCCATATTATTACACACCCAATAGAAAAAGATTAAAGGGAGGCAGGGAAAAAATCCAACACCCGCAAATGGAGGACGCATTACATGCCTGGATTTTAAATCAGCGAGAGCTAAAGCTGTGTGTTTCCAGAGCCCGTGTACTCGCCAAAGCTGTTTCATTGTCAGAAGAATTTCCCCGAGAGCCACCATTCTTTGGTGGGGTCCGACCAGACCGAGGTGATTGAGTAAAGCGAGAAACATACCAGTATGTTTCTCGCTTTACTCAATTATCACGGATCATCACTCAATTCACACCAAAAAATGATTTGTTATCTTCATCTGATGAGGAGTCAGAATAAGACTGATTATTACAAAAATTAACTACTGATAATATTTTGATTTGTAAATTTGACTTAATTGTTTGGAAGCAAAATAAAATAAAAAAATCACTGCAAATTGTAATTCCCCATGGACACAATAGTTCCCCACTGGGCAATTACTGCAGTAATACCAGCGAAAAATACTGTTTGAAATCTAGTACCCCATAGGGTATTATTGGCGCCAGTAAGGTAGATATAATAATTAATAAATTGATTCGAATAATAACTTTATAAACCACGATGACATAGCAAGCCAAACGGGATGTCATATCATTTCTATTTTATATAAATCGGTAGCAACAGTAGATATTTTACGTATAGTTTAGCAAAAATGGTGTATTGATCTGTGATTCTTGCCCGGGACAGTGCGGGCTGCTTGCTGAGGTGAAGCTTTTAGACAGTGCAATGCAACATGGCAACAAATATAATGACATTGCTATATTTCTTCGACCTCGTAATGTTCAGTTACCTAATAGGAACTAGAAAAAAACATTTCTCATTGCTATGGTGTAAATATTTTAGAGCTAACAGTCCCTTTCTTATAGTTTGCATGTTGAAACGCGATAGAAGAAATGCGACAACTCTAAACAGAAAGCCTAACATGCTGCTGTGTAAAATGTTCTGCTTAAAATGTATTAGATGGATTAGTACAATGGCAAAAATCAATAATTAGGATTGTAAATCGTCGGATTTAAACTTTGTAGCATTTAAAAATAACATTCCCATATTCAAGTCAGAATTGAATTAGTTAATATTTTTATCCCACTGTATGCGTGTAATGTTAATTCGTTGTTAGTATTTTATTCAATACAGTTAAGTCCCTCCATTTTCCTCTTTCTTCAATTTTTGTATTGCTACTATTTCTAATTCTAAATAAAGATATATATTTATCTTTTGAAATACCTAATAAATTTTAGCAAACTTAGAATCGCCCTAAAACAGCAGTCGCTAACAGACGTACACGTCGTTGTCTCAGTGTCTAGTTGTAAATAAAACTAAACTGTAGCATAATATATTAGGATCTCACTGTAAAACATTTCTCACAACATTAGGTATCTGCCCTGAAAATGTCAGTTTTTGTATAGAACAGACGCATATTTTTGCTAAGCTCTATTTTTACTCTGCTAGAATGTCAATCCTACATGCCTGTTTGATACTATTTCAAAGTTACCTGTATTGTTCTTGTCCAGTGTATTTAGATTTTATAGTAGTGAAACAATCTCTTTCAGCCAGAATCAAAAGTTGCTCTGTTTTGGAATAATTTTTTAAGAAAAAATATTATATTTAGCTTCAATATAATAAATATAAAAGAATATTAATCATTCGAGTACACAATAAATTTTGAATCTACATTGATCAAATCTAGACCCAATATCACAAAGGCTTATTTAAATTAAAATATACAGCAGACAAAGTTTTATATAAATTCATTCCATCAATAAGTGTAAAGTATGGGTGATGTTATGAGCAGTTAACAGAATTGTGTTTATTGTGCTGCAAGGAAAGAGTAGGTAATGCATGAAAGAATAAGATAGAAAAGCTCTTAAATGTAACACAAAACAAAGATAAGGTTTATTAGCATGAGTAGGATATTATATTTACAGGTAGATACTTAATTGGTACAATGCGTAAATTGGTAGAGGCAAAGTGAGACTTAGTAAATTAACGTAAAGCTAAATTACAGATAAATGAAAACGGAAGCAAAGCAGAAAGCGAGACTTACACTCAGCGTTAAGGGAGGGACACCCACGAGCAAGAACAGATAGTTCGAATGACACGAAACCGGAATGGCACCGTCAGTGGATAGCAGAGAGTAGCACTCTGGAGGGACGTCAGTGAAAGACTGAGTAATTGTTCTAAGTCTTTGGCTTCCTTTTCTACCAACAACACCGAACAAAGGCGGATTAGTGTTCGCAACACATAATTTGCATTGTTCGCTTTCGATTGTCCAGAAACATGAATATTGTTGCTGGACAATTTGACAATTTCTTACATGAGTAAGAATACAAAATAGATTAAGTTTAAGTTTTAATTAGTTTATAAATAGACATGAAATACAGTTAGGTTAGGGAATTGACCTTTCAACTCAAGAATGAGTCATGCATTTGCATACAATAGAAATTAGCTAAATAGATCATCTATTTATAGATTTATATAGTACAGGTCGGAGTGGAAAAGTGTACGTTGACAATTATTAACTGCAGAGATATTGTCAACGTAGACTTTACATAAGACGGAAATGATACGGTTGTTTCCTTATAACTGATAAGTATTTGAAGAAGTATTGAATGTCGTCTATTTTCTACGAACTCACTCGATTTTTAGTTTTACTTTGCAATATAATGCACATAGATAGCGATAGTACCATTTTATTCTCATTGCACGTCAAGAACTGAAAATTATAAGTATTGTAGTCAGTTTATTTGCACTAAAATGATGTTGCACATTGCACAGCCGCCCATCATAATCAACTAAATGTGTAGTGAGTGATTGAATGTGTCATGCTCTCTGGCGAGCTTACTTCTTTAGTTTAAATAGCATAGGTATATTTGGGCTTTTAAAGAGGTACTACACCAAATACTGGATTTGGCTATATGTCAATGAATAAGACAGACAATATTATTATATGTAATTTATCAAAATAGTGAAACATAATGTAAATATTAATAACAAGGCTATAAACTTTTATATGAAAACGAATATCAACACAAAAATATAAACCATACACAATGTTTATTACCGACTTTATTTATTTAACACTTCTTTTATACAAGCTTTCCTAATTATTTTTGAAATTATTTAGATTTTCTAATATATTCAAATTATTTCGATTAAACTATGTTAAAATATTTTGGAATCTAAAAACTTAAATGAGAAATCAAATGCTAATTCTGAACATCTATTAAGGTTAAATTCCACTTGAATATTTTTTAGCAGTGATCGTCATTCTCAAGATTTTGCATCAAGTCGTAGTTTTAAGTTGTTGGAACGCGAGCCAAAATTTGTACGAGCGGAGTTTTTGTTTAGGTGTATGAGCCATCAAAATTGATGATTTGTTGATATCTGTATGTTATGAATTATTTTGTGTTGTCTTCATTTATAACAAGAAGAGATATTGTATTTACATTTAGTAACCAATCAAATGCGATAACCTTACGCTAGAGCTTGGAGCACACTAGAGCTTGGAGCACACTAGAGTTTGGCTACACTAGAGCTTGTCTACACTAGAGCTTGACTACGCTAGAGCTTGACTACTTTAGAGCTTGACTACTTTAGAGCTTGACTACAGTGACACTACACTCGCTGAGAGCTCGTGTCTTAAGATACCTTAAAAAGTGTCTCAAGATAACCTAAAAAGTGTCTCAAAAGATGCCCTAAAAAGTTTCTCAAGATACCCCATCAACTGACGTTAATTTCTTTTGTCTGTTTTACTATAGTTAATTTAGTTCCCAAAATTATTCGGAACTATTGTAATAAAAGGGACCTATTGCTCTATTGGCAGATATTTAATAAAGAGATGTTCTTTGTTATAAATAACAATCTGGTAGTCGTGAGTACGTAAATCCTAACTGTAGGTGTTTACTTAATTACAATTCAGATCATTACATTATACAAATTACTTTATAGTATAATGCAAATAGACTGATAAATAGTCCACGAACTACTATATATGTAAATACGTACTAGTAATAAAAAAACATAAATACATTATTACAATCGAGGTGGTTGACAAATAAGAGACACAAACGAAATTAATATTCCTAATCATTTATTAGCAAATCATTTTTCGGATTTCAAGTTCAAATATAAATCAGTTTTTATAAATACTAAGAAAAGCATTCTTCTGGTTTAAGCTGTTTTGAAAGATGATGCTATACGTGGCAGTTTGAGGGATAATAGGGACAGTGCTTAAGCTTACACAACTGAGTAAACTCCGTCTAAAGAAATATAAACAAAACAAACCTTTAAGAATTTATATTAACCCTTCAAATGCCGTACAATTAAAATGTATTGTGAAGGCATGTATTAAACATATATTGTATAGGGGAGTATAGATCACAAGAGATCACAAGGTAAAAGAAAGTATAAGCAATAATATCTATAATAAGGTTCTATACAATGACGAGGAGGTACAAAGGTTAGATAACTTTGAGTACCTTGGAGTGATAATTGACTCCAATTTAACATTTATGAAGCAGCATGAAAAAGTAGATAATAAGACAAAATGTGCTATTGCAAAATTATATTCCATAAAAAGACTCATACCAGAAAGTGCAATGCGTAAACTACTGTATATCCATATGTAGTATCTATATCAGACTATGCAATTGCACTATGGGCGATACAGTCTTCAAAACTGTTAAATGTAATACAAGAACGAGTAAATAGATTTTTAGTAAACTATACCTACCCTAAATATTGTAAATTCAATGCGTGGAATGTTGGGAAAAAAAGGAAAATAATAAGAAGAGGGAATCACAAAGTAGAGAATGAAATATCTGTAAACAATTTATTGTGTAAGAATAAGCTATATACAATTGAAGAGAGACGAAGCATAGCCTTAGTAAAATTAGTGTGGAAGAATTTGAATGATGGATTTGTTGGAACTGAAAATTGGTTCCCTCTTTCTGATCAAATAGAACGAACGTTTCCTAAAGTTAAAGTAAATGTATGTAACACGGCCACGAAAAGAAACTCAGTCCAACATGCAGCAATAATTGAATGGAATAAGTTGCCCAGAAAATGGGTATACCAAGATATGAAGTATGAAAACCTGATTGATAATTGTAAGGAAACAATGCGGACTGCAAGAAATAATATATATGTATAAACCAGTTGTAAAAAATAAAATATATTGTTAGAGTAAGAGAATTATGTGTTATGTGACTCTAGGGGGAGAGCAGTGTTGATGTTATGTTAACTACTGATTCTAATTGTATTGATTGGATGTCCTATGTTGTCACATTAATAAAGCCA
>JAQFYB010007076.1:0-11279 GCA_034694085.1 Pogonognathellus longicornis
TTTTTCCAGAGAAATGGTAATTAAATTACATTTTTCCAGAGAAATGGTAATTAAATTACATTTTTCCAGAGAAATGGAAAATGCTTTACTATAATATATATTTTAGTTAGCGTTTTATTATTTTACATATCTCTGCATTTTTCATATTTCTGAGCTTGATTTGATATTGCCATAAAGCGAAGCTGTTGTTGCCAAAGATTACAACGTCTTTGGTTGTTGCATGTTGGCTCTTCTGCATTCTGGCTGTAGGATAGGAACAGCTTGAAAGGCTTGAATGCACGCACACTCGACTCGTAAATTTTTTTACATTCACATCAATCACATAATCACATTTCATATCTAGCATAGCGACTCTGCTCTGGCGGTAGCGAGTGACTAGCTACACATGCTCCGTTGCAACTTGTTTGCAAGTGCACTATCATAATTTGTGTACTCACTTCACTACTACTCAGTGCCGTCAGTGCTCAGTCTGCTCAGTGCTCGACTTCAATTCAAATGGCTAAACCATAACATTAGGCCAATCAGCCAATCTATAAATAATCTAATAGTTCATAGTTGCTAGTCTAGCGAAGTGAAAAAAATTGGACGAAATTGAGTCAACCGTCAAAAACCAATTTTAAATACCTCATCAACTTCGTAAGTAGTGTTATAGATTTTCCCATGTTTTGCTTTGCACTTTATTTCATATTTGGGGCATGCATAACCACAGACAGACCAAAAATTGAAAATACAGGAAATCTAGGACTTTCATGCATTATTTTTGCATAATAAACCGCTTGTCACTTGTGTTTGACCCCCCCCCCCCCGGGTACGACGTTCACTATTTTTGAGTTTCATTCATCAAAACGGCAATACATCGGTTGTCGGTGTAGGTGTAGATCGTGTAGATTGTAGAATGCCCATCTTCAATCTTATTAGGTTCAAAGGTGAAAGGTGTTCAAACAAACCGTTAATCAAACAATGGACTATTATTATTTTCAAAACAAAAAGTTTCAAGACAAATAATGTTTTTCTCATAGATCATAGAAAAGAAGAGATTTAATCATTTAATGGCCCATGGCCGTTTTGAATGAAACGTTGTAATGAGCTATCGTTTTAAGCATATAATAATTATTTTATTTTCATTACCTAAGTTTGTATATTATTAATGTTTATATTATATTTTTTTTTTAATTTTTTGGCTAAATCCGTTATCTTGAAGAGAGAAGCTAATTCCCACGATATACCTACGCAATGTCCGGACCTAAACCAGCAAAGGTTCCAAAATTGGAAGCGGAGGATGATGAGAATGAGCAAATGAGTGAACAAGAGACTGAAGAGACTCTAAAAAATATAGATCTTTTTCAATCTGAAATCGAAGCACTATCTTCACAATCAGCCAATGAAATACTAAAAGTAGAGCGAAAATATAAAAAACTAAAATTTCCATTTTATGAGAAACGAGCAGCAATGCTGAAAAATTTGCCAAACTTTTGGAGCAAAGTTTTGATCAATCATTATTATATGAAAACAATGATATCAGAAAGGGAGAAAGATTGTATTCGATTTCTAGATAATTTAACAGTAGAAGATTTGTTTCCCACTGATGACGAACCATATATCTCTGGATGCATAATCCGCTTCACTTTTCTACCCAACCCTTTTTTCGAAAACAATGTATTAGTCAAAAAAGGGAATTGGGTGGACGAAAACATCTATGAATTACACAAAACAGAAATAAAATGGAAAGGAAACATGAACTTAGTTTTTAAGCAAGTAAAGTCAAAGACTGAAGTAGATGACGCAAGTGTAACATTTTTTTCATGGTTACAAGCTGACGGAGAATTCAATGAAGAAGATCCAACTTGTGTAGCTATCCAACAGGACTTGTGGCACAATCCGATGCAATACTATGAACAATTGCCAGGTGAAATTAAACCATCGGAAACTGATGAATGTCAACCGTCTGCCTCTAACCAAAGTAAACCGTGCGAATCTAAGGATTGCCAACTGCCTGCAACTAGTCGAACCCGAAGTAAACCGTGTGCCGCTGATGAAGGTAAGCTACTTGTACTTCAGCTGCAAATAGCAAAGCAAAACTTTCATTCGATAACAAAATAAATTAAAAATTGAAACAATTACAGTTTCCGTTAACGAAATTCCCATCGAGACAACTACAGTTTCCGTTAACGAAATTCCTACCGAGACAACTACAGTTTCCGTTAACGAAATTCCCATCAAGACAACTACAATTTCCGTTAACGAAATTCCTATCGAGACAACGACAGTTTCCGTCAACGAAATTCCTATCGAGACAACTACAGTTTCAGTCAACGAAATTCCCATCGAGACAACGACAGTTTCCGTCAACGAAATTCCTATCGAGACAACTACAGTTTCAGTCAACGAAATTCCCATCGAGATCACTACAGTTTCCGCTAACGAAATTCTTGAAGAGAAAACTTCAGTTGCTGACGAAGATTTATAAAGAGAGTCACCGCAATTTCTGAAGTAGATTAATAAAGAGAACCACAATTCCTGACTAAGCTTCATATAGAAAACCACAATTCCTGACTAAGCTTCATATAGAAATCCACAATTCCTGACTAAGCTTCATATAGAAAACCACAATTCCTGACTAAGCTTCATATAGACAACCACAATTCCTGACTAAGCTTCATATAGACAACCACAATTCCTGACTAAGCTTCAAATAGAAATCCACAATTCCTGTCTAAGCTTCATATAGAAAACCACAATTCCTGACGAAGATTCATAGTGTAAACTATAATTCCTGACTATCTTGACGAAAAATTATTAAAAATAAAAGACCGCAGTTTTTGAACATAGATTCATAAAGAGAACCACAATTCCTGACTTCCTGAAGAAGATTAATATTAAAGAGAAGAGCTTACGAAGTTGTTTCGAATCGGTTAGTATGTTCTAATATGTAGTGTAGTTAATTTATTTGTTAATATTCAAGTAATTCTCATTTTTTATGAATTTAGTAACTATTATACATTATACAGTCAAGTCAGCACAGGCAAAGGAATAAAATAATGGGAACGTCCATTTAATGTAACGTTTGCAATTTTGGATCTCTGTTGGACCCGTCCCTTCTTTTGTCTGCAAAGTCATGAAAACATAAGACCCCTTCCCCTATTTACGATTAGACATCGAGGTTTTCAGGATAATCATTTTCAAGACAGCAAGGTAATTGGAACTATGGGAACAGCATAATATACACAAGCTAATAAGGTAATGTCATGCTTAAAAAATCGGATTATTAGCTGGTTTATATTATGCTGTTCCCATAGTTCCAATTACCTTGCAAGACAGTCATAGTAGTCAATAAAGTTTCAGGTTTATTTATGCCCCTTCGATAGACCTTGGCACCCTGAATTTAGATAATACACTAACTCCTGTGTCAACTTGCTCCAATAGGGGGTATGGGTGAACGAAGTTTTTCAGCGTGGGGGTAAATAACTTCTACAGTTTTTAAGCGATTGCTACCGGATAGAAACGCAGCAATATGTGATTTATTCAGGCAAGCATAAATAATTTCGAAAATCAAAATTTTAGGGCCTCAAAAAATGTTTTTTTTAAAGAAAAAAACGTTTTCGGTTAGGAGTAATTCTGATTTTCGGAATTGTTTATATTTGCCTGAATAAGTCACAAAAAAATCTGGTAGCAATCGCTTTAAAATTACTGTATGAGTAATGTACCCCCGCGCTGAAAATGGTTCGTTCACCCATACCCCCTATTGGGACAAGTTGACACAGGAGTTAGTGTATTATATAAACTCAGTGTGCCAAGGTCTATCGAACGCGCATAAATAAACTTGAACCTTTAACCGAGTTTTTTTGGTTTGATTATCCTGAAAAAATTTCCTCCATCATTTAACAGTATTTTATTTTAATACACACTGTAGCAAAACTGAATGGCTATTAAGCATATTATCTAACCTATGCAGGCGGGCCGTCGATTTATTCCCAGCTGCCCGGTTCCGGGGCTTGCCTGTCCCAAATATCGGTGCCGTGGTTTCTGAGTCCGGCCCAAAATGCCCGACAGCGACAGTGGTGCGAGTTCTAACTAATTTTTATTATTTTATTATCAGTATGCAATGTTATTGAACATAATAATATTGCCCCATATTGCTTTATTCATTATTATTTACAACAACAGAAATACGATGGCTTAATTAACTTGGAAAGGACCTATCTAATGTATCTAACTATACCGGTGCAATTAGATAGGTCTAAAACCTCTTTCGTAGTAAACAGTAAACTTGATTATTTCTACATATTTGCTAAACAGTTTTGGTACGGGGCAAATGATCTGTTTGCTTCTTTGCTTAACAATTTTGGTACAGGGCAGATGATCTGTTTGCTTCTTTGCTTAACAGTTTTGGGGCAGGGCAGCGTAGCTGCATACTTAACAGTTTCGGGGCAGGGCACTTCCCAGCCCCAAAAAAATCATCTAGGTTGATCGTGGCTGCCCTCTGCACATTTGGGGCAGCCCCTGCCCGGCCGTATATTTCCAGAATGTACATGTAAATTAAGACGTAGTGCAACTAAATTCTGCGATACTGCCTATACTATCCTAGTATTAAACCAAAGTGGCGGCTCCGCCCCCACACCCCCGTAACCTAACCTAACCTGCTAAAAACAATGAATCCCACCCTCCCCGCGCGTGTACATTCTGTAAATAAGTTACCCGGCCCGGCCGATGCGCGATGCTGCAGAACCATGGGCAGCTGGCTGCCCCGCCGGTGCCAAAAGTACCGAAGAAATCGACTGTCCGAATGCAGGATTGTTTCCTTCCATTGTTGAAATCAATCCTGCAATAATTGGTTATTGGTTTATTTATACTCATATTGATGATCATTATTTTTCAGATTGCAATTTCCAAACTAAAATATTTAGTAACAGTGTTCGATTAATCTTAACTAAAAGACTAAAAAATGTTGTTGTATGCATGTATAGGGTCAAAGCTAAATTATGTAAACTGTTTGATTAAGAGATCAAATAATAAGTAATTAATGAAATGATAATTAGCTCAGGAACTCGAGTTAAATGGCGCATCTTATTTAGTAAACAAAATGTTTCCTATAGTAGTTGTAAACTCATAAGTTTGCTTTATGATGTGTAGATTATAATAATAATAATATAGTAAAGGCAACACTATAATCCTACTCATTCACATTACATACTCTTGTTAATTCCTAATTTTTATTAAATGAGTTCACTTTTTAATATAGGTTTATGGTAATTAAGTAATTATAGTCCTACCACAATCATTCAAAATAATTCAGAAACATGTATAGAGATCAATGAATGAATGTAAGGAGTATGATAGTAAGCATATCTATTTTCACTATAAAATATCTGTGTCAACAAGTTGTATGCTACCAGTTAGGTATATATATACAAGCTATAGCGATGATATGAAATGGAAAATGAAACAGGCTCAACAGATTCAATTCATTTTTAGTTCATTACAAATTGATAATTTAGTAGTCTCATAGAGTCAGAGCAATCATGATTTATCATCGATACATCAGCTTGATCGTTTATTATATGTGTAAGTACATTGTAACATTTTTAATCATACTTAAATTCTTTAAACGTTTGACGCTAATTCATTCAGATTTCTAATTTTTTCTGTATTTGACATTACGTTACAATATTTACAGTGACGGTTTCTTGCTGTGCTAACTTACAAGTAGGACAATCTTATGTGTATCGAGTTAAAGCGGAAACAACTCTAGGAATTCCTAATGTCGTTGAACAGCACTCTGGCTTCTTTGTGGAATATTTTCTAACTGTAACAGTGCAGAGCAACAATTATTTTTTGATTAAGGTACGTTTTTAGTTTTTATATCTATTTAACCACGTCTTAAACAAACATTTATTTTTGAAAGGATTTCTAGTCTGGTTACTATTTCACAAGACTTGATAATTTAACGCTCTTAAATCCTATTCGAGTCAGTCTTGATCCGATTTATGTATTAAAAAGTATAGGTACAGCCTGTAATGGTTATTTAACAAAAAACTAACGCGATAATTATGACATCCAGTCAGCAGAGTACTTATTCAAGAATAAAATCGAGACAGACGAAGACAGTGATGTTTTACCGTTGACAGCAAAAGACTTTTTGGAATCTCCGTTTCAAATCTCCATTAAAGAAGATGGTTCAATTGAAAAACTAGAAGTTTTTTCTGACCTACCATTATGGGCTATGAACTTCAAACGAGCTCAAGCCTCTCTTCTCATACTGGATCTCAACGAATTAAAAATATCCAGAGATGTCCATCACCGTTGGTCTCGAAGGGAGGAAGCCGTTTACGGAGAGTGTCAATCAAACTATTCCGTAAAATCCAACTCTCACACATCGCATCGTTCATCATTTTGTTTATCTCAAAATCAAAGCTATTCTATTGTGAAATCTGTGAAAGTTGATGTCAATCATTGCACAAGACTTCCAATCCAATGTACTGCACACCCGCTTCAGCTGCATTCTTATTTATCTCCTAAGCCAAATGTCTCAGAGTCTCAAGACAACAAAACACCTTTTCATGAAGTAAGTCATTATTATATTCGTACAAAAATAAAGTTTTATACGCATGAACTATTACTATAATTACTCATGTTTTTATCACAAGCGAGAAATTGTTACAAAATACCATGTATGTGGAGACCTGAACGTTGGTTTTGTTATCCTTGATATAAGCCAAAAGGAATATTTCCATCACTCATTAAGCCGAAGGGAGAAAATAATTTCTGAAATGAAACAAGAAATAATATTGACAGCAATATATGAGAATGTGGAAATCAGTGATGGGTTACGGCAAAACTTGAATGAGACAACTTTGAATAAAACTATTAATATACATTATGAGTTTAATTCGAATTCTCTAAATGGAAATATTGTTAAGCTTGTAGGGCATAATGAGAACCCTAACTCCAACGTTGACATCAGCAGTAAAAGAAGATTGGATATTACAGAAGAGATCGCGAGGTTAATCAAACACATTGCCCATAAACTGCCTTCGATGCAAAAGCAAATAGCAAATGCTGGTGAAGCAATTTTAGACAGTTTTGATTATGCAGTTAAATTGATTCAGGAGTATCATTTGACTTTAGATGAACTTCAACTAATTCATCGCAAGATAGGAGTGGAACAGTAAGACGAACAAACATCATTTTATGCGAAAAATTGCAACATATTTTACATAATATTATAATTGTAAATTATTAGGACAACAGGCGATCAAAAGAAAATCAACAACATTTTTCTGGATGTCATTTCTATAGCTGGAACTAGCTCCACATTTCAGTATGTTTTGCAGCTAATTGAAACAAATATGTTAAATAGAAAAAAAGCAGTAGAAATTTTGACGTTCTTACCAACATACATAAGGCATCCCTCCAAGAATATGCTTGCCGAATATTTTGTAGGTATTTGTATTTCATTCAACTGTACTTTGCTGATTTTAATGCTAAATATAACTTTTACTCAATATACTCATGTTCAACATTAATAATACCAAATAGTAAGATAAGCACTAACTAACATTAATTAAGGCATCTCCTTCCTAACCGCACTTGCAATTAGTGTTTTTTATTTTTGTAGGAGCTACTGCAACAAAACTCAGTTTCCCATGATAAGCACCTCAAAATTACTGCGATTCTATCTTTCTCCAACCTGTTTTATAAACTATGTTCCAGTCGTAACAGAAAATTGGTCTATGAATATTCTAAAGACGCTACTATGGTAGACATAGACTTGGATAGATTTTGCAGCAATTTTTTGAAAGAATTTTTTTTTCCTTATGTTGAAACTCAATTTTTGTTACATTCAAATGACAAATATTGGCAAAATGCAATTGCAACTTCTATGGCCAATTTAGAACATCCTGATGTGTTAGATTTGCTGAGTGATATACTTCACAGAATTTCTTTTTCAAACGTTCTTTCGCGTTCCGGTGACACAGTGCTTAGTGAAGCAGACAGCTCAAGAATATTGGGAGCCCTATTTGCTGTAGGAAAATTAATACCCTCTGATAATAATTTTCAAGGGTGAGACAATTATAGCTACAAACAATCACAATTAATTAAAATGATTGAATTTTAATTCATAATGTGTAATATACCAATGCGATAATAAAAATCGTTTTTATAGAGCGCTAGTAACTGAAGAACTGGTCAGATCAAAGATTATTCCCCTATTGGTAAAAATTGCAACGGATTCTAGTTTTGAATCTTTAATTCGAAAAGTAGCAATATCACAACTTATGGGGATAGCTTTACCCAATTCAAATCACTTAAAGAAGTTAATCGCTGTCATTAAATCCGAGAAAAACTATGACATTAGTTTCTACATTCTCCAATCCTTAGAGAACGTGGCTGCTATGGAAGAACCTATGGACAACTCTCAAAGGATTTTGTAAGTATAAAAATTTAAATAAACTTTATTCGTTATTTATATTTTAAACTCCTCGAGTATAGTTATACCGAAATTCAGATATGATATTGTTTACAAAGCTCAATTTTTTTAGTACTTATTAGTAGCATATGAACTTGATGGAAGTATGCACATAAATTAGTGTATTATTTTTATTCCATAAACAATAACTCAATTTGGAGGATCATCAAATTATTAAGTTTGGTTTTGAGTTATGGCTGTGCCTACACTTTCTATTTATGTGATACAGGAAGGAGGAGTCCACTGCGGCAATGAATCAAATATTAGGCGACGAAAGTAATGGTATGCAGACTCACAACTCTGGTAAAACGTTCATGTGGAAAAATGACAAAGTCGAAACCACTTATAACATTATCGAAACAAGAAAGGAACATTATAACCAACTGTACTTCCAAAGCCGTAATAAAATACAGTTTAGAAACGAAGATCACACCACCATCTCAAATTCATATCTTTTTGATATGATTTTTGGAGTACGAACCTTGCTGTTTTCCAATAACAATTATCGCACTGCTGGTGACAACAATAAAACTTCGTGGGATGGAATTTTAACGATGAATTTTTTTAATGAAATAACTCAAGTTTTTGAACTCAGCGAGAAAAATTTATCTGAATTAATGTCACGTAAGAGAAACTCTATTGTTTTTCTAAAAGCTCAAGGCATTACTGCTGTAATGACAATGACTAACTAGTGTATTAATTACATGCAGTTATATCGAGAAAAATCATTGAGTCCAGAAATCGCCGAATAAATATTGATTACCATAAAATCATTTCTCTCTCTGAACATGAAGTTGAGTCAACAAATATTATGGGAATTCCGTTGACTTACAGATTCGCCACACCTGCATTTATTTCTTTTAAAGGAAAATGTAAAAAATTGGATATACAGCAACAAAAATTCCAAATCTCACTAACTCCTACGTAAGAAACTATTAATGTTTTATTATAACAGTGTCTTAGGCTTAGCCTTATAGTATATATTATTAGTAGCGTCAGCTACTATTAGATATGATCTTTCTGTCTGTATGTCTGGACGTCTGTATGTCTGGACGTCTGTATGTCTGTATGTCTGTTCGTTTTTACCAGACTGGACTATACACGTATCTACTACACTATTAACACTATATGTATGCCGATACCACTAGGGGTCAGTGGGGGGGTGGGTGTTAGGAGGGGGGTCAGTGGGCACCCCAACAACTGACGCTACTCAGTTACATCTGTTTTACCAGTTTATTTTATTGTTTTTACCTTTGTGTATTATCTTTAATCTACATTCATTCGTTCTGTTACTAATAGATTAAATTATTTCCTTTTCAGAATTTTTGGAAGATCAACAACTTCCATATGTTTTAAATTGCCATTTTTAACGACATTCAAGTATGAATCTGGTGTTACCCGACAGTTGGCATCTCAAGTCCCTTTGAAAGTAAATGGACAACTCTTGCAAGCAAATGAACTTCAGTTAATCGTCCAACCTTCAATCAAGGAGTATAGCAAGAGGCAGAGACAAAATCCATTGCAGATATTTTCTTTAACAGCTCTACCGTATGTTTCTATAACTCGTAAAAATACCAAACACGTTTTTTCAACTGAGCAACACTACCGTCGAAAATCCAATCCTACACGAATTAGTACAACTAAACACCAGTTCTTAGGATCAAATTTTACTTTCCTTGAAGAAGATGACGGAAAGGACCAAGGACATGATAAAACTGTCTTTGGATCATTGTCAAAAATCAAAAGCATCACTAACGGCTTTGTTAATATCACTCTAGATATTACTAAATCAAATGCGTTCAGCGTAAAACTTTCAGGAACTCTATTTGGTAATGAATTATGATAATACTCATTAATTTCTTACAGATGAATACTGCATACTAATAACTATTATGAAAAAGTGAAGTAATGAATTAATTGTATTTCAACAAAAGGAAACAGATCTTCCACACCAAACCTAATCGACGATTTACAACTCTCAAATATTAATAGTAATTTTTTATAATTAAATCCCTATTTAAAAAAAAAGTATTATAATTAGATGAATGTACACTTCTGATATTTTTAAGTCAATGTTGAACTTGTTTTTTTCTTCCAGATGTAATTCTTCAAGCATCAGTAGAAAGATTTGTGGATTCTTCGAAAAAATCCTTACATCAAAAGACTGATACTGTCCATGACTGTACTAGTGCCAATAATTTATCAAAGAGGGATACAGATTATTTATACTTTGCACAATTATCTTTAACTGAAGGCATTGGTTTGGGAATCAAAACTTTTGATTTACACTCGTCTTCTTCAGTAACTCCTTCTGTACTTCAGACAATAGATTCCAAAAACTATGAGGATAATAGCAATAATATTGTAGAAGAAATCCCGGAAAAAATAAACGTTCCTAACGAGTCATACATCCATCATGGTAAATATTTTATGATTCCCGTTTTTTCCTTCTCTAATCCGTACATTCTTAATAATATATTATTAAGTAATGTAGCATATTTTGCTAGTTTTTGTCACTATCATTATATTATTTGCATAAGGGTATATGCAAAAAACCTTGAGTAATTGAGTGTACCAAGCATTTTTCGTTCAGTGTCTCATTTAGTTACATTGAGGATTCAGGATTGTATTTTGTATTGGTTTGTGTTTCAAACTGTACTCAAAAATATTTAGTATTTTGAAGCATTTTTAAATATATAGATATATCGTCGCTGTTATGGCAAAATGAGTCAAATGAATTGTTGGCGGTTGGCATTTTACTGCAAAACCAAATACAAATACCAACCGCCAACAATTTATTTGACTCCTTTTG
>JAQFYB010007077.1:0-11278 GCA_034694085.1 Pogonognathellus longicornis
CGTATTTGACCCCCCTATGAATTCAAATCGGCGCATACCCTCTGACCCTACTTCTGAGTTTGGCGTGGGATGGTATGTTAGTTGGTATATGTAAGAACACTAATTCTCTTACAAACTCTAATAGCCATATTATGTAAAGTGCTAATGGATGTGATGCTCTGTGTCTGTTTGAAGGTTAAGTCAACATTTTCATGCACTTTCGGATTCTCAAAATATCTACAATCCCTATTATTCCCTATCTTTGCTTAAAATTCCTTCCATTACATAGTTGTTTGTAAGTTGTACAATCAGTCAACTCGCGGGTTGAATGTGCTACTTATTTCTACCTCCTGAATCTGGGATATATAATTAAATAATTAATTATTATTAATTATATATAACCATATTTATATTGTAAACTTATAAATATACCTTACCTTTTCATATGAACATTCAACGAGCATTTAATTGCAAAGGTTTCTAAGATGATTCCATCTTATTTACTAATCACTGTAATCTCTAATTGCTTTTTAACTTTAAAACTGACATTTTTCTCTTTTTACAACCTGCATTCAGTTTGTGTTTTGCTAGTAAATACCTGTAATTATTTCAGAATAAATTCGATGAAACTTGTTTAATTATTATTACTATTGACTTTGTAGTCTCAAATTACATTCATAAAGCAAAAGCATGTCGTACAATGTATAGTGAGACAAATAATTACATCTTTACATCTATAGGTACTTCAGGTACCTTCTAATAATAAGCCATATTATATACGTGCTGTATCTAGCGGCAGGACACTAGAGCAAATGCCCCCTCCCCCCGAAATCCCTAAAAAAGAGGTTGTTTTACCATCAAAGTGTCAATCGCAAAATTTTTACACATGATGATTTTAGCTCAATTTTTTGGCGCTTCGGGCGAAAATTGTCATTTATAATAACATTTTCATGTTGGTGCTCCCCCCGAAACCAAATCCTGGATACTGCCTTGTGTACGTGTTAAGTCGCTTGCAAACTAAAATTAATTACTAACAAACTTTGCTGAGACCACATGTAAGTACTACTGTCTACTTCTATCAGCAAAGTAAAGTAAAGTGCATTAAGAGCATTTATTTCTGTCCCGAGAATAAAATACATAGCTTTACCTCGGGGAAAACTTCTACAAGCACAAAAGCTGGTCAATCTAAGGCACAGTTCGCTTAAATGTAGTACGACATATTATAATAGTATGCATTATGCATCATAAGTACCTACCTGGACTATTTGAATTACATGCAACTGCTGGAAGCTCTATAGAATTCACATTGCATTAGTATAAAATAAACTTTGGCAGAATGTTATCTACAATGACAGTAATGAATTTTCTTTGAATGTTCTGCTTAAATCTTTGAAATAGTTGTGCTTCGGAATATACTATGGTTCTATGTATATGTAGCAGGAATTGTATTCTTAAGTATATCATAGGTGTATAGTTTTGCTTTTACGTTTTGCTTGTAACACCTCTATGATGTGCATTTGGTTCAAGTACTTATACAAAAGACGAGACAAATTCTTATAACATTTTATACTGAACAAGTGTGCACATGTTGTGTAAAATGCATGAGAAACAAAATAACACATTGCATGCTTTAACATTGTCTGCATACTATATCTTCATTTTATGTAATAAGTAGGTAGGCATAATGCATAGCATTTATTGCACTGTTAGTTAGCTAAATATTACTAAAATTACTTTGTACTTTAATTAACATTATTATATGCATTAAGGGCTAAGGGTATCACTAGTAAACATTACAATATCTGTCTGTACATGCAACGAAGTATTATTAATAGTATGATCAGATAAAAATGATAAACTGGTGCGTGCAATTGTAAAAGTCATGAAAGCCCTGAATGGTATAATATTATTGTATTTGTACATACATGTATCATACGAAAAACTCCTACTAAAGCACACACTCACACCAAATAAAAACGCAACAGATATGCACGAAACGAAACCATATTCCATGATTCCGTTGAAGGATCTCAAAGTTGAAAGTTTGTAGCAAGGAAATGAACAGGTAGGAAATTAAATTATTAATTTACTAACTCTGCCTACTGCCTGCATCTACCTCTGCATATACCTCTGTGTATAATGAGTTAGTTTACAACATAATATTTTAAGTCAGGCTTACCCATATAACCCAAGAGGTAGTGCAGTGCAGATTACAGTAAATGAAATTCAGTGTGGGTATAGTAGGTGGTTGGGTATAATAAAAAAATCACCAGTTTCTGAGCAATCCTATTCTGCTCGTGTAAATGTATCTTTCATCTTTATTACTAGTATGAGTTCGGTTTTAGCTGAATCTAGTAACCTGCGTTGATTGTGACAATTTTTTCCTGCATCAAGTATTTTGCATTAATAATGTCACTGTACCTTAGGCAGTTTATAATTTATCCAACCCTATATTCAACCAATAATCCTGATTGGATTGCGGTTTTGTTAGCAGATTGGGTTCAGGAGAATTCGGTTGGCTGTGCATTTGCATCAATATCAAACTTTGCTAAATATAAATTTTTTGTCCAACTCCAAAATATTTGTTTCAGTTTGGGTTAAGATTGGGTTCAAATATTGCATTTTGGTTAGGTTGGCAAACTTACGGGTTAAATTTTAGTGGGTGCGGAACACAGAACATTCAACTACTTAAAATTGGTTTTTATAAAAGTCGATTTTAGTTGAATGTTCTGTGGGTGAGTCAACCCGTTAAAATTAAATGCTCTAATAGGTCATAGGTAGGTGTTTGAGATAAGGAAATAATGAATGTAACCACTTCACTCTTTAACATTTCTCTTTGAAATTCTCAATCCAAGAAAAGTAACTGGGAAACGGGAGCACACACCGATATACCGCAGTAATGAAAACTGTTACTTGAGATCTTAACATAAGATTTCAGCCATAAACAAAATAAACTCATTGAACAAACTCTATATAGTGTTCTTGGCTAAACATTTTAGGAAGAAACATTTAAGTTCATACTAAAGCATTTAATGTATTCTTACTCTGACGTGTGTGTGCACCGGAATCTGTAAAATCATACTCTGTAACTCTTAGTTGGTAGTATGTAAAGCAAATTATTCACTCAAGTCACAACACAAAATGTCACTATTGCTACAAGCGTACAAACTTCATATAGTATAATATAAGTATTGCACAATATATTTTTACCTTAAAAATACCTGCATCATGAAATGTACAGGTACAATTACAGCATACAGGTACTACACAATAATATATTACACTAGCACTTCTTCCATAAACAAAACGAACCTTGAATTTACACTTTTTTGACTTTAATTTCGAGTCTCTGCTGACTGGCTCTCCTCCTGACTGTAAAATAACAACCCTCCTCGCACTAGCAACTCTAACTGAGGACTGACCCTGAGCCTTGAGCTACGAAGTTTGTGTATTGATGCACTTGTACCTAGTACCTGTAGTAGTTCAACTTCTAAACAGACATGAGAAAAAATCCCCTACACTTATATGTAGTATACTATCCTCAATTACATTGCACATTGCACATACGTGTATACATACACATATTATATTATGCTAACCATAAGATGGACTCCATGAAATAATGTGATGTGGTAGTTGTAGTATTGTGTGTTGTATTTTAGGTATTGCTTTATAGTAGACATAAACAGCAGCACAGCACAGATCCTTGAAAAGAATATTACAATTACAGTACGTGCTAAACAGACGCTGTCGAAAATCTCATTGGATTCTTCCAATCTCACACGCAGAGCAGCAGTGTGTATTGTATAATATCAGTACATTATGAATGTGGTATGGTAGTGTGTGAGATTTCCAGACTCTTCTTCTGCTGGTTCTGGTCTGGAACGGGCTATTTATAAACAACTTTATGCTCACTTGCTCACTATATACCTGCAATCACACAATACACTCCTCAAACATGCAGATGCCTTTGAAGTATTCCTGTTTATAATATAATCCCTCTTTAGAAAAGACAACTTTATTATTTGGTGGGTGCGTTGTGTAGAGCAAGGTGAAGTATATAAAGTAGTAATAATAATAATACTCTCGAGTCAAGTACAGTCTGCCAGTTTATTTTTCAATACTAATACACATACTTTAAGGTTTAAGGTTAAAGTCATTCATGCATACATGTCATACATCTATGTTGTTATGTGATTTATATTAGTGCAAACGAGCACATTTGTATATTGCTGTAAGATTATACAGCATAAGTTTTTCAAACGTACATGTAGAAGCTCCTCAAAAATTGAATTGTGTATTAAATATATTTTTGCTATAATCAGTGCATCATGCATCATGTCTGGGTAGGTGTATATAATACGATGAAATTCAGTCAGGCAGGCTGCATGCATATTTTCCTTTGTAGAAGCTATGTACTTCTCTTTTCATATATAATTTTATTATTGTATTGACATTTGCAATCTTTCTTTCAAATCCATCAAATTGATGTTGTACTAGGTATACAGTAGCTAAAAGGATTAGATATGTAATATTGTATAGTATATGTTAAAACTAAAATGTATTTATATTACTAAAGTATACATGCTCTTTGTGTTAGTCAGGGAATTAGGATATATGCATATAGAGATAGTACTTTCATTTATGTAACCAACTGCCTTTTTCTTTCCTTAGCTTTTCTGTAAATTGAATAAAGTTGAAATGGATGTAGGAGAAGCTCATAGTTGACTGCGCACTCAATAATATGTTACTCAGAACCGTCAGAACACATGCCCAGGCTTTTATGTAATATACAGTATATCAATCAATGCATGTGGTGCAAGTGCCGAAAAGTATATGGGGGTGGTACTTCCGTTTTTCATACAGCCAGCAATGCAATGAATGTACTGTAAAGTGTTCACCACTACCTATCTATAATGTAAAACTTTTGAACTTTTTATAACGTACTGTGCCGGAAATTCTTAGCCACAAACAAACGACAATTTTAGGTTAAAGAATCATATCATAATCGTGAATAAGGATACTGTATTACACTTACTTAATTTATAATGATAATAATACATGTAATCAGTTCTCTATTTATTTTCTTGCTCAAATTACATTGCATTACAAATAAAAAATATCCTCACTAAACAGTATAACTTTACATGGGTGGACCATATTTTTTTAAACTAGAGACATTTTGAATTTGTTTAATTAGATATATTTTATAGCTATCTATGTAGACCGTAGTCTACAATCACCTTATTACAAATCATTTTAATTAAATTAATTTTACAGACACAAATACAACTTTACTATCTCATTAAGCAGATAGTAACAGTACTATGATTATAGTATATACGATCATAGCTTGTAGCAATACCGATGTGATATAGAAATATGATTTGTGACAGGCATTATTTTTAGTTAAATTTAATTATATTCGGGGTCATATCCAGGATTTGGTTTCGGGGGAGCACCAACGTCAAAATTGTATTATAAATAAATGACGCTTGTCAAAAAATTTGAGCTTTAAAACTAATATTTTCAATTTCACCCGTAGCACGATTTTTTCCCCGATTTTTTCACTTGTTTTGGTAAAATAATATCTATTTGGGATTTCTGGTGAGGGGGCATGTAACCTAGTACCCTGCCGCTTTATACTGTCTTGCATACCTATATGCAACGTATATTACTGATATTACACACAAAGACACAAAGTACCAAATAAAGCCTATCTAAGGTACAAACAGAGCAAATGCTGATAGCGAGAAAGCAAGACCGGAAATTAGAAGAAATTGAATGGTGAAGGCCTGGACTAACAATAAGTAAAACTAGAAACGATGCACTTACATTAAATTACAGTCACGGCTCTTCTGTTTCTTATCGTGGTGTTGAGTAAAATGGTGTTATACAAACTTTGCTGTCCCCGTTGTTTTCTACACTTAAGAAATTAAATTATTTCACATCCCCCAAAGTAGCCGCATAGCCACTCGCTTTTGTCTGTCTAATCTCTAATGTATTTAATATCGTCTCACCAGACCAGTCTCCCAAAACAAACAGACTGAATTTGATGAATTACATTTTGATTAAACACTAACACCATTATCCTTTGTCTACATTTCCTGCTGGGTAAAACTTGATGGATATCTTTCACATAATACAATCTAATGTGATTTAAGTTACTAAAACCTCTCTGCTATATATTTTACCCTGTAATAACACTCTTAGTAATACAAAGCCTAATGGGTAAATAAAGTTGAAATAAATGAGAACATGTTGTCCTAATGTTACTTTCGTACTAAATGAAAACATTCGCAACTGCACTTAACTACTAGTGCTACTGTTCTGTTTTTGTATTTAATGAAGTAACAATGAAATTCTATTTCCAATACATGCAGTTACACATACAGAAAGTCCCTTATTCCTTTCAATCGCATGTTCCTATTCTTTTATACAAAATACTCTCTTGTACACTATTAAGTGCTACATACAATACAGCGATTTATATGTATCAACATCCTAAAAATATCTAATGAATCATATTTTGATGACTTGTACTATATTACTATGTCCCACCAGTGGCGCATTTAGGGGGGGGGGCTAAAGCCTCCTCCAAGTGTACTCTACACTAGATAAAATGAGGTCTCTCCCAAAAAAGAGGTTTTTGCCGTAAAATTGCGAAAAATCGAAAAAAAAATCGCACACTGCGAAAATTCTATGTATTTTTTAGATTTTGACCGAAATTTGCCAAATTTTTTGCGGTAAGTATAAATTAATGCGTTTTAAGTAGATTTCGGCAAATTTTTTGATTTTAGCGCGCCATTGATGCATTTTATATTGAATTTTGGTCCAAATTTGCTAAAATTTTTTCCACATATGACCAAAATTTTGCTCTAGTTCCCCAGTTGTGTGACCTGGCTACGCTCCTGTGTCCCAGTATAGTTACCTATTCTATATTTCTATATTATTTGTACCTACCTATACACTATAGATAATATTTTGTCCAAGCTTGCTACATATCGGTTTTCGAGTGCCACCACAAGGAAAACTACATTCATTTTATAATTTATGTCACCCATTGCCTTTAACTGTTTTCAACACATACAATACTAGATCAACCTTACCATAATTCGAAGGTTAAATCAATTTAATACCAAGTGTGTCCAGGATTTGTGTATTTTATTAAACTTTAAGTGTATATGGACAACATTTTCGTTGTATAGCATGTATGTGTTGTGCATGCTGTACAGTCATGTTCCTTCTTTATACAAACAATGAACTGCTAACCCAACAGATAATTTGACGGTTTCGATTGAAGTTTATAATATTTACATACAGTGCTAGCAGTTGGGTGAAGACTATGCCTACTTTAGTGTAGGTATAGGGTATTGAATTGGTAAATAAATTACTAATTCCATAATACAAAGGACTACATCGCTACATTAATACATTACGATTACGTAATACATCCAGTTGGTTTTAGTATACTGATGTGTATACATAAGGCAATATGCATAATATTTATGTACTACTACTCCCATTGCGTTTTCATGGAGTTACATTTATTGGCACTTTCTTCATTCAGTCGATGTCTGTCGGTGCTTTTATTTTTTATGTACTCAGCACTTAAGTGTACGTGTATTAGAAGAATATTATTCAGAAATCGGGCCTTTAGGGACAAATAAAATGACAGCGACAGAACATAACGAATTGTGTGCGTTTTCTACGTGCTTTCTATTTCACAAAAGTAAAAGCTGGGCCAAACACAGACATTCGAGTGACAGACGAGAGTGTTACAACTTAAAAGCAGTATGTGTATGTATATAGAATTGCATGGACAATGGATACGGACTCAATGTGTACATAACGGAATAGAATAGTATTAGAAAATAACAAGGGGATTTGGCAAAGCTCATAGACCCACATATATATATTATAGAACAAGGAGGACAATGCTAAAAGGTGAAACTCACAAAGCAAAGTATTGATGCTAGTACATAGTACATAGCTGAAAAAGATTAGGAAATGGTGCTTTGAGAGTAAACAGTAAAAGTTTTTCTTGGGTTTATGTTTGTTCGTATGTATATGGAATGTGATGGCTGTTAAGGCTGCTGAATGATTCATTGGAGTGGTTGTGAAACATTTTAGTTATTATTGCTTTCTTCTCAGCTATTCATTAATATTCCTTGGAGAACCTGAAGAGTTGTAATGGCCATGAGCTTCAATTTTCTATGCAACGAATGAATCGAACACGAACACATGAACTTTTCCGTTGGACATTAACATTGGAGTAACAGTAGTAGTCAACCCAGAAGTCTCTTTACATGTTCTCTCAGTTTAAGGCAGCGTAACTCTTACGACACGGAAAGTTACATTTCGTCGCCCAGCACAGAACACGAACCAAATGCTTCAATTTTTCTTTGCATGCTTCACAATTTCCCTTCGAATGTTGTAAACCTCTTGTGTAATGCCACACCACACAACTACACACCAGACACTACACCATACATTTGTGGTTCCATACCAAGAAGAAGGAATAAATAACACTAAATATTACATTATACACATTTTTTTCAAAATTCAAGCTGTTCTCGTCTCAACCTCAAAAACGTACTCCCTTTGTAACTACATGAAATATAAATATACACCTGGGATCATATACCAGAAAAAATGTAGGTAGTAGGAAGTAAATACATGGAAATTTGTCTGCATAAAAGTATAATAGAATACCCACATTTCATGCAAGCATGGAAAAACTCTTGGATACTAACAAGTCAAAAAAACTCTCTCCGTTAAATACAGATGCTAAAAGGAAGTAACAAATATGGAAAAATAATACCGTGTTTGTACAATTTGTTCCATTAATAAAAACCCTTAAGACATACCTACCTAAAATGCCTTAGGTAATCCTAGTTCCTAGAGTTCCTACCCATATAATATTACCAAGTACTTCATTATTAACTTTTTGAGACAACTTTATCAATTTAGGCCATTAATCATAATTGAAACGAAAATGGGTCAAGTTATAACCTAACTTTAACTCGTAATGTATTTCTTCTATGAATTACAACTTTTCTTTTACTTAACCCTTACTTCCTTTAGGTATGTTAATAGTAATAAACTAATATTGTTATAACATTCTTAATTCTTGTACACATTCAGCTCTGAATTTTATGCAAAGTCATCTAGAACTGTATTATTGTCTGAAATACATACTATACTTTATATGGTTTCATGCATGGAATCACTATTTCTGGACAAACGAAAGCAACGAAAACCTGCTAGGTACTAGATATCATGTACCATGGAGAAAATTCATGAGGAAAAGGTCGGGGTCCTTCATCGTTTGTCGTCCTTCATCCTTTCTCTTTCTTGTCCAACTTTTTATTATTCTATTTGATTGTTACGCTAACAGCTACGTGCCAAGGTGCACCATGACGAAAAACACATTCCTACACACATACAGTCACCATACACAAAAAATTTAACAAACCAACGCTATAAAACATAGCATTCTGCACCCAAATATCCATATAACACATAAAGTAACCTAAACACATTGTACACAGTGTAGAAAACATTAGATTTCGCATATAGATTTATTATTACAGCCTATATAGCACTAGCGTGCAATTTGAATTGATACTATGTACCTAATACGAAAAAGTAGCATTCGTTTGACCTGGGAAAATTCACAGTATTCAGTAAGTGCACACTAATGTATTTATGATGTATGGATACTATATAAAGAAAGGTATACGTATTCCTAATTCCTACTTTACTTAAGAATATGAAGGGATATATGTACCAATGCTGTATTTAGGAGGGGGCAATGGCCCCCTTCGAAATCGAGGTTATTTTGTGAAAAAGTTCACAAAATTGAAAACTTTTCGAGCTATGCGCGAATTTGATGCATTTTAGATTGATTTCGGTCTAAATAGCTCAAATTTTTCACATTCCTCGCGATAACAGGCACTATTGTACATCATGTTGGTATTTTGCTGCTCCCGAAATGGAATCCTAAATACGGCCTTCATATATACAACATGCCTTCAGTATTATTTTGCACTTAGGTATATGTAATGTAGCAGTATACAGGTGAATTTTCATTCTGGACATGTAGAATTCTACAAAAGCAGGCTAAGGTTTGATTGGGTTATTTCTGTTGTAGTACGGTTGTTAGTGTTCCTGTGACAGTGTTTTCTTTCTCACGTAGGCATACAATGTCTATCAATATCGGTACATAGACTAACTACTGCATACTAGGATATGTATACGTATAGTATTTCCGCGTGATGGATTATTAATGCACTAGCTTTCCAGTTGAGAATCAGAAAGTTGTTTTCTACACGACAATTAGTTATTGATTATGGACAAGGCATTCATGCGAAGCTCTAAGCTGTGTAGTGTATAGAAGCTCTAAATTCCTCGTGAGTGGTGGTGATAGCTGTGATGTGTAGTAAAGTAACATTACTCTGCATGGAGAGTTTACCTTGACTGATTTCTTTATGTGGTGTGTGTGTGTAGATATATCTATTATGTGTAGTGAAATATAGGTAGAGTTAGTTGGGAAATGCCAACACGTCAATTCGACTGCCTTTGCTACTCAATTCCACTAACCATCATGCGGTAATAGCCCAAAGAAATAACAACGCCGCATTCCAACACAATAAATCAGGTGCAAACTTTCGCCGCATTGCCCCAAAAAAAGAAAACCACTTTCACTATCTTCAATAACTCAATAATGGACTTGTCCTGCTTTCTTAACAATACAAATGTGTATAGAAGGTACTTATGTAAGAATTAAGCAAAGATACAAACTTGTCATCTCAGACGATAAAATATTATTCTTGCAATCCAATGAACACTATATTGTAAAACAATGTAGTGTGATATAAGTAACTTTAGTTAACTTGATGAAATATACATGATGCATGCAATGGTAAAGCTTTTTGTTGTTATTTAGCTCATTTATTTACATAATTTGCACTACAATATGCAAAAGATTGTATTTTCGTATGAATTTTTGCTTTCTAACTCTTCTAAAATGAATTAGCTAGCTTATTAGTACCCTACCTACATACACACTACACATTACGTTACATACTATACATATCAGTGTATTTTTGGCTCAGGTGTTTAGAATTTTGTAATTCATGTATAAGAAAGACGCAGAAACCTAAATTGCTTTGGTAGTAATTTCTATTTAAATAGCAGACTTAATAGATAAAAGGTTAGCTTGGAGGATAGATGATCATTTCGCCTAATAAATCAAATATCTCTTAGCCGAAAACTTGTTAAGGAAAAAACGATC
>JAQFYB010007078.1:0-11278 GCA_034694085.1 Pogonognathellus longicornis
GGTTATGCTGTAGTCATTGGGTTATGCTGTAGTCATTGGGTTATGCTGTAGTCATTGGGTTATGCTGTAGTCATTGGATTCGGGGACAAGCCTTGGAAGTTCCCCAAAAAAATCAAACTTCCGAAGTCATTGCAAGTAGCGAGTCATGTTTTTGAAAATTATGCCTTATTGATGAGGGGTTACGGAGATGACACATTTTTTACAACCAGGGGAATGGGGCTAGATTCATTAGGACGAAATTGTTTTGCTGAGGAGGTTCAATTTGTTGTTTTTTTCTCGGTTGGCTCATATCTGGTCGGCTACCTTCCATTTATTATAAATTCACATCAGTCCAATTGGTTACCACTTGGTTACTGGCTCCAAAATCGTGAAAATTGGAGCCAGGATGAAAAAATTGAATTTTTAAATAAAAAGAATTGGGAATGGAGTACCTTTGAGTATCCTAGTAACTATCTTGCAATTTATCTTACTAAACGTTGAAAATACAAGATGAAAGATACATTTGCTTCCACTTATCTGATGTTGTAAGACGTCATATTGTTATCTTCCATCTTGATCTCAAGATACAAGATGGAACATATAAAATTCATCTTAGATAATTACCTAGATACAAAAGTGTCCTACCCAATCCTGCTGAGGAGGAAAACCAACTGTCGTTAACTATTCCATGTCAAATTTAAAATAAAATACACCTACCGTAAGAATTGTACATGTGCCACCGCAAACTGAAAATAAGCTACGGTGAAATAGCAGTTAAATATTCCAGGGATGACTGACACCATCAATGAGTATATTTCAATAATTCCAACCGCCATACAAACTATATAATATCCGCGTGTTTGAGACGTGGGGATGAAATAGTTGTACACGTAGTGTTTTGCTTGTGGCATTGAACAGAAAAGCAGAAATAGAAGAACAGGATAATGAACAACTGAGCTTTTTAACCCTAATAAAATGAATTTTAGGTCAACTTCTGACCTTGAGGTTGATATTAATTTATCTGCAAAATTTTAGGAAATAAATGGTGTCAAATTAACTAAATAATTTCAATTTTAAAAGCTTAAAATTGATTAACTAATTACTGAAATTAATATATCAAATTCAAAACTACAAGGGACCGGTTAACACTGTTACACCTGCCATTTTTGGGCCCATCTGGATTGGATTCCTCCAACTAACCCTAACGACCATTTCCCGAAAGGCACAAAATTCAATTTCCAAGGGCAGACTTTTTCCCATAAGGAGTTAAAAAATACAATGAAAATACTATCGTTGCCACTATATCTTAAATCAATTTAGAAATATTTGGACTCATTTCAAACAGCAGAATTTTCCCCAGAAGGGGGTAAATCGAAGCAATGAAGAAAACAATTTCCAAAATACTGTATGGCCAATAAATCCAAAAAAAATTTTTTGCTCATTCCAAAGCGCCCGGCTTTTGCCCAGAAGTATGTCAAATTAATAATACGAATTTAGCAATTTAAAGAACATCTCAGATCTCGATTGCAATCCTATTTATATAATATCATTATATTCTAGCCATTATATTCTAGACTAATATAAAATCCAACGATATGGGTCCGAAATCTGGATAAACCCAGTTAGTTAGAATTAAACTGGAAAATTCGGATCAAAATAATCATAGAACGTTGGATAAATGTGCGAATTTGTTTTCGATTTTTTTGCCCTTTTTAGGAAAAAATGTTTTATATCACCTATGGTTTGGAAGGCTGATTTTATCTAGTTTACATTTTAAAATTTTGGTGAGAGGTGGGCTTCAGCCTTCTATGTTTGCCTAAATGGTCCACTGAATTAAAATAATATTTTATACTAATATTATTGAAGTATTGTTTAATATTGAAGTAATATTTAACTTGCAGAATTAATAAAATCTTACCATCATATGAACTCCAGACAACAATCATGTGGTTGATACAATCGAGCATCGCATTTGTGTGTAAAGAAATGTTAAGATGGATTGCAAATCCGAAAGAGTAAACCATTATCCAATACAAATGAAGCACCTTCTCGATTATGGACGAATCTGCCTTTTTTGAAGAGTAGAACGATTGCATTAAAAACAGGGAAGCCAAAAACGTGAAAACTAACATGAATTTTCTCATAATTCGTGAAAATTTTCCAGTTTTCATTTCGAATTTTAATTTGCGGTTATTCCAATTATATGGAAACGCAGGTAATTTTGAAACTAAAACAAAAATAGGAGTGTAACTTAAAACAGTATTTTTATTCACCATGACGATTTTGAATTTTAAAACGATGGATCAGAAATGGACTACCAATCTATATGAACCACCACGATTAATAGATCAGTAGGCTTAGTCAACTTGAAAACTACAGCTTTAGCATAGTTATAATGTTAATTTGTATAATTGAGAATGATTGCACTTAAACTAGTCTATGGTCTATTGCTAAACTTACGCGTATCAAAACACTATAATTACCGTAATTAACAAGCTAAGAGCATTTGCCATATACACAAGTATTGCCTCAATTGTTTTTGCAGAAACGTTTAGCTGGGGGAACATGAGACTTATTGACTAATCATTAATACAATTTTCATACAATTATTAAACAAATAATAATCTTGATTTTTCAGGTATAGCTAAAGTGAAATTGGATTTTTTTTGGCTGGGTGAAGCTAACAGGCACCACTTCTTGCAAAAGAGTAGAGTATAAAATAAAATAAAATTACTTAAATATTTTCCTTTGGTCATACTTTAATTTTGAATTAGAATAATATTTTTAAAATTAATATATTCAAACTAAGACAAGCGTTATTTATGTCATGTTTTTAATTTACTTTACAGTACATTATGCATGAAATTAGCTTGAAATTGATGTACGCACGTAATTTGGTTTAATAGCATGAACAAACATTTTATTCAAACGAGTCTCAACGAAGATTGTTAACACTGAAGCAATACAGTCGAATAGTAAATAATAATATCGAACTACAAGGAAATTAAAAACCCATGGGCTTTTCGTCAAAAACCACAACCCACTGGGTGTCTGGGTTTTTCTGGTTTTGCTAAAAACGGTTAATTCAAAGTTAACATAATTTTAGTACAAAATAGACTGTTGTATGTATTTGGCTTATATGTCACTGGACACGACACAACACAAAAGTAAAGTTTTGAACCTTGAATCTTTTTTAATGAAGTTAAATAAAAGCTGTACTAAACAAATGTCTTGTCTTTTTCTTTAAGGCTTCTGTGCGATTTGTCATGCACGATTTGAAATTGAAGTCCTGTTACATGCAATTCGGCTTTGTAATTGAAAAGTGAGAATTAAATCTAGTGTAAGCTGTGGCTTTGTAATTCAAAATGGAGTGTTAGATGTTTAATGTTCCAATAACTGTATTGTTATATTGTTTTATGTATAATATATTCTTAAAATTTTATGTTGATTTTAACCTTATTTTAAACCGAATTTATCTTAATTGTTGTCAAAAGTTTTATCGTACTTTTCTTTATTCCAATCCGCGATATGTTTAATCGTTACTGCTTTAGCACAGATCAATTAGATAAAATTATTTGGATTTATTTATATTAAGGGCGCATTAAAGAACCAAAAACCATAGTTTTTGCAATGTTACACTACCCAAACACCCATCAACAACCCTGGTGTACTTTTCTAATCTAATCTTTTTATATACAGAAATTGTCAATTTTTTACAAATTTTGCGCTTGTTATAGTCAATTTTTTATTTTATTCCATTTTCGGCACTGAAACTGAACAACTGCGCTTGCGGTAGTTATCATAACAAACTCTGGGACATAATCTTGTTTAACAGTTAGGAAAAATTTAATGTTGTCAAGTGTGGAATTCAATTTTTTAGATGGGGGAGTCCTCAGCTCCCTGGGCCTTCGTATAAATACGCCACTCGTGTGGTTGCATACTGCAGAAATGTTATACACAAGCACTCTTCTATATTATGCAAATGATTTAATGATATTTTAGCTTTCATATTATTAAAAGTGAGCAGTTATATCTGTACAGCTCATTAGTTTATGCAAACCTCAGCATCTAAATTTGGACGTTAGGTTTTAATGTTATTTTTACTTTTCCTTGTAGTGCATAAATAGTTTGCTCAAATATCTAAAGAAGCGTTTTCTATTCGATTTATGACTTATAATATTACCTTTTAACGAACCCAAATTTTATCACAATCTAATGTTTGAGTAATTATTATGACTGCATAACTATATAATTAACCTTTCAACCGTTAATTGGAAAGATACCAAGCCATGCTTTTTCTCTAATGTGTGTACTTTGTTGACATTGGCTATACAGGTAGAATTAATATTATTTGGTTTGCTTATATTATTATTTGCTGTTATTTAATACTGGGTGAATAGTAAATATGTTTACTGTGTCTTTCTGCCTTACTTAAACACTATTAATTTTTATTAGGAAATGCTAGTGTTTGATATAATAATTAGAACCTTTTTAAATTAATGGCCTTCTATTAAGACATTGCATTGCTATAAATACACCAGCTCATCTTAATATTTAAAGTAACCCAAAAACATGTATATCATTTGTGATGCTCGCGTGAACATTTTTAAAAACGATTATGGTTTATTGAATCTAAATTTGGACGTTAGGTTTTAATATTATTTTTACTTTTACTGACATGTATTAACTTAATAAGCTCAAAAATAGGTTAACTCCAAACAGGAATAAGTAGTAAAAACCGCCAAAGTTTTAATTCGGCCGGAAAATATTTCATGTATCATGTTGGAAAAAATCCGCAATGGGAAATCTTATTATCTATCCCAGGCGCGTAGCCAGGAATATAAGTTGTGCACAAACGCACAGCAGGATTGTTTACAAAATTGATTACTGGTAGGGGGAATTCCGTGTATGAACCCATAATAGCACGTTGTAATGGAGCTAATTCGGTGAAAACAAACTTAAAATCATCAAATTTAGGCGTAGCGAGAAAATTTTTACAAGTTTTTTTGTAACTTTCTGGGTAAAATTATCCACTTTTTTAGATATTCTATGGATTCTAGGGGGGTGCACGTGCACCCCCCTTGGCTACGCGCCTGATCTATCCGCAGCGCAAATGTTTTAGGTTGTTAGTAGTAGTAGGTATGAAGGGGAAGGATGGAAGATCTCCAATCAAATTTTTGCGGCTTGGAGCAGACTGTTTACCTAACTTAACTACAATGTGTAGTTAATAGTTCAGGGGAAAATCCACTTGATAGTAGAGAGTCTTGTGATCACAATGAAATGCGAAAACGAATTTACTTTCCCATGATATAATAATTATGATGTCAGTAGTGTACTACAATCTCGCGAATTACATATTCCCGAGAAATGTATTATTAACCATTAAGAAGCATATAAAATATACGTTAATTTTGGATTATGCTTTCATGGTAAATGTATTTATGTATACAAATGTTATGTAAGCACGCAGATGAATAAAAATGATTGTACAAAGGAAATGTATTTCAAAAGATGAATGCATAATTAGCACCGTTTAACAATTTTTCGTCCTCGTGAATCTATCTTTAAGCCAACAACGGGCAACCCCATTGCATCATGCAGTGAACAGATACATTTAAAAAATAGAAATTATTACGTATATCAGTGTTCATACATTTCATAGTCTTAAATATAATATAGTAAATTACATTAAATTAATTTTTAGTTAATGGTTATCAAACGTCAACACAAATTTTAATATAGATTGAATAAAGTGTGGCGCACACAATATTGTTATAGTTAATGCATACCAAATTGAACATTATTTCTCGATTACATTATTGAGGAAATTAATGCATCCAGAATTAAAACCTCGTTGCCAACATACAGATACAAACGCACAGGGGTTTTATTAACGACATCCTGGCTAAAACTACATGCTAATTAATTATCGAGCTAAAACACAAAGCTTCACAGTTCCCATCAAAATGATACCAATAACGGTAACTACAGTAAATCTTTGAAATACAAAGAATATTGCAGCATTTACTTTCAACGGCACACACGATTTATAAACAACTCTACCAGGATTATTCAAACCCAACACGCCCTGTTTCCTTAATGCACTGGATAATACATTGATATTTCCGGCTGTCGAACTTATGTAAGTTATGACGGTTGAAGCAAAGATGGATATGACGAGAAATACGGTTAATTCTATTATTCCTGCATCCATTGTGTAACAAACGATGGCTGCATAGCTGGCAGCGATTGCAGCCAAAACGCAAGTAACATTTATTACAACCATGAACTGTGCAAAGCATTCGTTGTAACGGTTATGAAGAACTTGAATGGTCCTGTACATGTGCAAGAAATTTTCTGGTTTGATAATCTTCACCTGGAAGCTAAATACATTCAAAAAATACATGCAGATACTTATTAGTAAAATGAAAACATGAAATGTATCATCTAAATATAGGTTAGGAGCAGAGTTGAGAAGGATACTTTGTTTTAAGATACAAGATGAAAGATAATATTTGTCTAGCTCAAGATGTAAGGTACTTTTTCTTCGTAAAAGTCGAAGATACAAAATACATTTTCACCTATTTACTTTTGTAAGATAAAATATAGTTTAACTTACATCATGGTCTTAAGATGCAAGACATTATGTTGCGCAAGATATTAGATAAAGGCAAAATGTATCTCAGATACCATCTTAGATAAATTTCTATCTTAGTTAACATCGCAGATACATATGTATCTTTGATGTTAGATACTTATGTTACACTGAAAAAATTCCTGTAGTGTATTACGTACTAAATGATATTTTAGTACGGCCGTGCTAGATTTTGGTACAAAGTATGAATATTGCGCATTGAAAGTTAGTACATGAGCGAACTGAGCTCATTGGCATACATCCGCACATAAACACCGCGGATTTATGTATTTGACTAATTGCATTATGTACAGTCTGTTTCGTAAGTAATACGAAGTTTTCAAAAATTAATATATCACATTACATTACATTACATGAACAAGACAGAGTTATAATTTGAGATAAATATCCGAAAGGGAAGACTTTAACGTTCATTTTCATATATGGGATAAGATTCAGGGGTCGGAATAAGGCTTCATAAAAAATGGTCCTCCGCTGTGTTAAAATCAAAGTCAATTTTGGTTTAAACTGATGCAGTTTATCAACCAAACGGAATTATGATTTGCAATACATATCTTCCGAAAGGGGAGAATTCATGGGTCATTTCCTTATATGAGTTACCCAACTTTAAAAATTTAATGTAGTTGACATGTTGACTACTCAAATCACAAAGAAAACAAAACATGGAATCTACCAATTTTCCTTGGGTTTAGACCCCCATTACATTACCCAAGTTATGCATCCCATATATGAAAATGTCTACTGAAATCGCCGCTTTTGAATGAAGTTTATTGCAATTCATAACTTTGTCTGTTGCAAGAACTAAAAATATTAATGTGACGGGTATTTTAACATGGCGGAGGACAATTTTTTATGAAGCCTTATACACCTCAAACTTATCAACGTTATACAACCTAGGTATATATGAAAACAAACGTTGAAGACTCCTCTTTCCATTGATACTGATCTCAAATCATAACTCTGGTTCATAAAATATTAATTTTTGAAAATTTCGTGGGACTTACGAAACACCCTGTACATATTTAATTTAATTGTTTATGAGTAGTTAAGAGCCCAGTTTTATCAAAAGAGGTAAGATAGGGTAGCAGCCGGGCATGGAAAAAGTTGTATTTCCTCAGGAACTTGCCCCTGAAGGGGTATATTTTCCCATTTCCTCAATTTAACCTTAAAGGGGGAGAGGGGGTCCCAAGACCACCGTGGGACACCCCCAGGGGATTAAAAGGGGAGGGGGAGTAAAAATCGACTCCGGGGTGGGATCGATTCTCCAAGGGTGATCCTCACCTTTACCCTTCGGTGGACGGACGGAAATTCCAAGCTACAGGGGAAGTATAAATTAAAAATTAAATTATTTCCCCAAATCTGTAAGGTTGAAATAGTTGAGAATTTTTACGGTTTCCTAAGTTGTACCTTTAACCCTCTTGAATTGCCTGTTTTAGTAGTTGTATCTCTCTGCTAAATGAGGGGTAGTGGGTAGTGTCCACTATTTCCTAAGTTTTATTCTACCATATAGTGTGGAAAGTTGCCACTATTTGCAATTATTTCCCCTCCCCCAACGGAAATAATTTTTGCCATTATTTCACATCTAACCCCGAGGGTAAATTATCCCCTGTCGGAGTAACAAAACCCCGCCCCCTTTCGGGGGCGGCGTAAATTTCTCAATTTCCTCAATTTTACCCCTCCCCCTTCGGGGGTGGGGTGGGGAGTTAGACCGTTTCCTCAAGGAACCTAGCGAATTGGTTTCCGACTTTTTTCCATGCCTGGGAGCAGCATAAAGTCAGTGTGTGTGAGGAAGGTGAACCGAGTACGTATATATCCTCTCGGGGAGTGGAGGCAGATGTAGTATTTACTTTTTGCTTTGCCTTTGGTCTCGCTGTAGGTAGCTTTGCAATAACCATGCAAGCGCTGCTAAGGCGCCGTATTGAAGACCATGCAGTATATTAGTGCATGAACTGATACACTCATTCAATACACAGTCCATACAGAAAATCATTGTGGAATGATATTATCCAATTTAGATACGGCTGTACTAAAAACATTTACCAATTGTACTGGCAAACCCTACGGATTTTTTTCAGTGTTTATCTTTTGTTACAAAAAATACTTTTAAAGCTTTATAAATAGTCGAGTATGTACGTTACGCCAGATAAACACATGTGGTTGGGATTCCAACTCTTTTATAATAATGCAACTGTAAAAAGTATCTTTTAATTTATTACCTTCAACAATTAATAATTGATCTTATTAAAAGTTGAAAATACAAGTTACAAGATAGGTACATTTCCTTCCACTTATTCGCTTTTGTAAGATATTAGATATTGTTATCTTCAATCTCGATCTCTAGATACAAGATAATTTTAAAAATCTTGCTTTTGTAAGATACAAGACAAAAATCTAAAATGCGTCTTAGATACTTATCTAAATACAAGTGTCCTACCCAACACTGCTTAGGAGGAAAAACAACTGTCCTTAAATATTTCATATCAAATTTAAAACAAAATACACCTACCGCAAGAATCGAACATGTGCCACCGCAAACTGAAAATAAGCTAATGTGAAATAGCAGTTAAATATTCCAGGGATGGCTGACATCATATATGAGCACATTTCAATAATTCCAACCATCATACAAATTATATAGTATCCGTTCGTTTGAGATTTGGGGATGAAAAAATTGTATATATAGTGATTTGCATGTGGCATTGAACAGAAAAGCAGAAATAGAAGAATAGGATGTTGCACAACTGAGCTTTTTATTCCGAATAAAATGAATTTTAGGACAACTTCTGACCTTGTGGTTGATATTAATTTGTCTGTAAAATTTTAGGGAATAAATGGTGTCACATTAACTAAATAATTTCAATTTTAAAGTTTAAAATTGATTAACTAATTACTGAAAATATTATATCAAATTCAAAACTACTAGGGACCGGTACACCTGCCCAGCTGGATTGGATTCCACCAATCCAATGTTTCCCTAACCCGAAGGACAATTTCCCTAACGACCACAAAATTCAATTTCCAAAGGCAGACTTTTTCCAATAAGGGGGTAAAAGTACAATAAAAATACCAATCCATTTCACTCAAAAAATCAATTTCAAAATATTTAGACTGATTTCAAACAGCAGAATTTTCTCAAGAATAGGGTAAATCGAGACAATGAAAAAACAACTTCCAAAATACTGTATGGTCACTAAATCCAAAACCAATTTAAAAAAATATTTATGCTTATTTCCAAAGCCATGTTTTTCCTTAACACTCAAAAGTTTGTAAAATTAATAATAAGAAATTAGCAATTTCAATAAAATCCCAGATCTCGATTTCAATCACATTCACAATAAATCAACATATTCTAGCCATTATATTCCAGACTAACTTAAAATTGGACAATGGGCCCGGAATCTGCATAAAACGCATACTGCGCGTAGCTAGAATAAACTGGAAAATTTGGATAAAAAAATCATAGAACGTTCGATAAAATTGCGAAAAATTGTTCGAATTTTTCCTCTTTTAAGGCTAAAAGTTTTATATCACCTATATTTTGGAAGAGACCTGATTTTATCTAGTTTACAGTTGGAAACAAAGGTGGGCTTACAGGTAGGCTTCAGCCTTCTACGTTTGCGTAAATGGTCCACTGAATTAAATTAATATTTTATACAAATATTGAAGTATGTATTGTTTAATATTGAAGTAATATTTAACTTGCCGGAATTATTAAAATCTTACCATCATATGAACTCCAGACAGCAATCATGTGGTTGATACAATCAAGAATCGCATTTGTGTGTAACGAAATATTAAGATGCAATGCAAATCCGAAAGAGTAAACGATTATCCAATACAAATGAAACACCTTCTCGATTATGGACGAATCTGCCTTTTTTGAAGAGTAGAACGATTTCATTAAATACAGGGAATCAATACACGTGAAAACTAGCATGAATTTTCTCATAATGCATGACAATTTTCCAGTTTTCATTTCGAATTTCAATTTGCGGTTATTCCAATTGTAAGGAACCACATGTAATTTTGAAACTAAAACAAAAATAGGAGTGTAACTCAAAACAGTATTTTTATTCACCATGACGATTTTGAATTTTGAAAAGATGGATCAGAAATGGACACCAATCTATGAACCACCACGATTAACAGATCAGTAGGCTTAGTCAACTTGAAAACTAAAGCTTTAGCATAGGTATAATGGTTAAATTGTATAATTGAGAATGATTGCACTTAAACTAGTCTATGGTTTATTGCTAAAATTCCACGAATCAAAAAACTATAATTACAGTAATTAACAAGCTAAGAGCATTTGACCTTTACACAAGTATTTCCTCAATTGTTTTTGCCAAAAACGTTTAGCTGAGAGAGCATGAGACTTTTCGACTATTCATTCATACAATATTCTTACAATTATCAAACAAATAATAATGCTGGGGTTTCCATGTATAGTTAAAAGGAATTTTTTTTTTCAGGCACCTCTTCTTGCAAATAAGGAATAAAATTCCTTAAATATTGTCGCTGGGTCATACTTTAATTTTGAATTAAAATAATATTTTTAAAATTAATAATTTTAAACTAAACCAAGCGTTACTTATGTCATGCTTTTAATTACTTTAAAGCACACCGTACATGAAATCAGCATGA
>JAQFYB010007079.1:0-11276 GCA_034694085.1 Pogonognathellus longicornis
CAATATGATACTGAAGCACGCCAGCACTCCTCCTAGATGGTGTTTTATCTATTTTGCCTATTTTTCCAATTTTGCAAATTCTCACAAAATTTGGCAGTTGCAAAATTGCACTTTTTTTCTAATTTTTCACAGTCTATTTTTCAAGTGCAATTTTGCATGCCGCAACCCTGGTCACAAACAATATGTACACATAAAACGGCGAGGCAATGTGAAACAGCCAAGCATTTAGCAAAATACCGCTGGCTAAACAACAGTCTGATGAGCGGGCTATTCACCGCCTTCACTTTGATTTCTGTTGTCAGACAAACTCATAAAAAGTATTGTTCAAATCTCTCGATTTTAAACTAAACAAATTGTAAAAATTATATTGCAGTCCAAAGTAGGTAGTGCAATCAAACTCACTATTTAGCGGTGCTTCGATTTATGTAAAGGCGCCCCGGGTTGGGCGCCCGGCGGGGTTGGGGCGCCCCGGGTTGAAGCAAAGGTCCGAAGGCGCCTCATGTGTAGCGAAAATTTCAAATTTTATGGGGTTGGGGCGCCTTTTTTAGTAGGGTTGGGGCGCCTTTTGGTGGGGTTTTGGGGCGCCTTTTCCGAAAATGGGTTTTTCGACTTCTAAATGTTCATAAATGTAAAAAATGGGGGGCCCCAAGGGCGCCGGGCAACCCAAAATGTGGCGCCCTGCTCGGGCGCCCCGGGCGCCTGCGGCGCCCGGCGGGGTTCGGGGCGCCCGTCGGGCGCCCCGTGGTTTAAACCCCCAAACCCTACATAAATCGAGGCACCGCTATTTACTACTTAAGTACTTACTTTAAAGGTAATTATAAGCTTATTAAAATATATGTTTCATTTACATTATACTTATTCCAATGGTACACTGTTCAATGTCTTAAATGATGAAAACACATACAACATAATGACTTTTAATTTTGAATATAAATAATATAAATACCCAATTTTGTAGAGCCTGATGAAACAATTGAAACTAGTCGCTCACAATAAATGAACAAGTTTCCAGATTACTGAAGTTGTTTTGGAGTTATTTGAATTCGAGAAGATCATCCTGTAAGGAATTTCATAAAAACTGAATTCGAGAAGATCATCCTGTAAGGAATTTCATAAAAAGGATTTTATTAATTGTTGTTACAATAGTGTCGGTTTAGTTTGTAGTATAACAACAATGCGCACATATACAAATATATCAACCCAATATGCCAGCAAATAAGCTTGTAAAGAACACTGAACTGAATGATTTGTAGAAAGACGCCAGTGTTTTAAACTGGAAACACTGGAAAGCCAGGCTCTGTCGGTTCAGCACATAAAATGGTATGATTTTACTACCAATCGATGATATGAGGAGTGATATGGTAATGTGGAAATCGATTGGTATATTGTAAATATCTTATTTTTAAGTGGTATAGTTTATGTCTTTCGTACAATCTATATATAACTGAACAATATTCGAAACGTATTTTAGTGTTTCAATTTATCACTACTTTTAAAATAACAATTAGTCAATCTACTACTATAAGCTTTAGCTTTTTAAGCTCGTTTTGGTTCTGTTGCTATAATATATTTTAACAAACAGAAACTAAGCTTTAACAACCTTACCTTGATGGACTCCGCTGGATTTTTCAAACAAACAGCTTTATGTACATTGAAATTCGATTAATATAATTCAGTGGTATATTCCAGAATATATTCATGTTTTGTTGTTCAATTGTCTATTTATTTACTGGGTCACATATTTGAGGATAAAATACTAATCATTGCTTTTAAGCTTACTGAATAATATTGCATAAATATGCATCAAAAACTGAGCTAGTAAAAATGTTATCCTAAATATAACTGTAGAAATATGTAAAACATCGCGACATATCCTGTAAAATAATGATTCGATTTTTTTTAATAATTATTAATGTTAACGCTACAAAAAAAGTTAAATTGCTTATTAGCCTACTTTAAAAAATATGTATTATTATTATAGGGTTAACCATAATGCGAATATAGTAAATGATTTAAAATCGTCAATGATATTGAAGGCACATGGTAGCCTTTGTATTATATGACACAATGTTAGAAAGGAGCTTAGGACATACATGGTATTTTGAAAAAACAAACTTTCTTGTCGAAGTAAATATCTCCATCGTAATATTTAAGGAGCTGTTCATGAAAGTGTTATACATAAGTAGTTATTACACAAGTAGCTCCTGCAGTTATACTTAATGTTTAAAAATTTTCGAAAATATTTACAATTTTGTTGTATTTTAAGTGATAAAGCATCTCTGAATGTACAAATATATTACACCATTTATTATTAATCGGTCCAAAAGACAAAAACTATTGCATGTACTTTTAGAGAGCCATAATATATTAAATAAAGTTATGCATTCTGTTTACGTATAATAATTTTTTTGGAATCTTTCCACCCTCCAACCATCCCCCACCAAATTCCCGCCGAACCCCTTCACCATCACTCCTTCCCGGGCGCGTAGGGAGGTGTGTTGCCCAGGTTGCCCAGAAAATCCCTAAGTTTTGACAGCACTTTGAATTAAGTCCAAACTAGAGCGTCTAGAGGGTCGAGTTTTTCCAGCCCAACCTTTTCTGGCTCCTAGAGAATGCCAACCCAGCCCTAACTCTTCCATTTTTTCTTTTATCCAACCCACCCAACCCTAACCTAATTTTCAGAAACCCAACCCGAACCCGATTTACAGAAACTGTGTTTACGCAGCGCTATTTAGTTTGCTCTTTTTAACATGCTAATCCTAGTCACTTTTTGCCATATTTAAAGATATTTTTACACTTAATGCATATCATGCAATTTTAAACACTATCTACAGAAATTTTCAAAGTTGGCAAGTCCAAAACCTTCCTGTGTATGAGAGCCTGGACTTTAAATCCTTTTAGTGCAGTGCCATTGTATTTGGGGCTAGTTGGCGCACTTTTCCTAACACTTTTACATGGGACAGTGCTGTCCCAAGCTCAGTCGACAGAGATTTTCTAAAACCCTAGGGTAGTTTAGCTTTAAGATGAAACAAAAAGTATTTTCATTTTCACATCACACGTACTTTAAAATTCGTTCATGATGAAATCGCAGGTTTGAGAGCGTGGTAGTTCATCGTCTATCAACTTTAGAATTAGTAAAAGCTGAGCTAATGGGCATCAGAAGAGATGGGGGCGCCCAAACTGCGATTTTTCTGGGGATTAATATGGTCGCCCTTCGAAAAGGGCGACCATATTATGTCGCGAAATGTTCACATTTTGTGGGGATGGGGCGCCCGTTTGGTGAGGTTAATGGTGTCCATATGTTGTGAATGGGGGCCCTACAAATATATACACACTCCTATTATGTGTAGTAACAATATTCGTCATAATCAAAGACTATTTCAATATATAAATAAACTATTTTAAAAAATAGAGTAAACCAATAGCTTCGCGTACTATAATAAAGGATTGCAAACAGGAATAAACATGTATTAGAAGTTAAAGATATGCACTCTGTTTACATACGTATAATAATTTTAAATTTTTCTGAATTCCCCAAAATAACCCCCCTCCCACCATTTGTGACCTAGGCTCAGAGATCGGCTTGGTGAGAAAAATACGTCATAAATATCCGACTGGACGCGATTTGGTCTCTTGCGCAGTCCAGTAGTGACGACGATCAGAGGCTAAACTACACTTTGCCGGTATTGCGCCAGCACAGAAACCCAATTACCGTTTATAATGCCTCTCAAAATGAAAACATGTGTGGCGCTGACTAATTTGCTACATTTTGCCAGTACAGAACCAGCATATTGCCATCATTGCTGGATATGGTGTGAAAATATTTCGCATTGGCGAGTTAAAAAGCCAGCATTGACTTGGTATAGGGAAAGTCAATGATGTGCCAGTATTGGGCATTGGACAATTCACTGTATAAGCCCAGCAATGAGGTGGGGCCGTACAAAGCCAGTTCAAAGCCAGTACAAATCTTGGTAGCCTTTACAACGCCAGCACGGAATGTTGGTCGGGTAGCTCCGCTATTGAATAATACCGTGTCACGGATGAATTATTGAGGTTTAGATATTTTGTGCTATGTATTGCATAATTCTGCATATATCTCAAACTCAAAGTTAGTCGAATATTGATAGAATAAGAACACACTCTAAGAAAATTGCATGTTTGGAGCTCGCCGGAGATGGACGTGTTTGTGCGTTTGTCTTGGCTTGAGCGACTTACATGCAGTCCATGGAACCTGACCTCAAAAATCATGGAACAAAATGAAACGCTGATATGTTAATATCAGATTGTTCTAACCAGATTCGGTGGTGGAACGCAGAGCCGAGTGTCTGTGCGTACTAATGCGGCGGAGCCAAATTGTATTGGAATACACTTCCAATGTGAGGCTTAATGGTGAGGAAAAGTGAGGTAAGACCTTGACCGTATCCATATGAAGTCTCGCAATCTAACTAAAAGTTTATGCAAGCAAAAGACTGGAACTTACCTTATCAGGACTTTGCATGTATAATATTAAAATCCACTAAAGTTACAAAACCCTGAAATTCTCATGCAAATGGGGAAGTAGAGTTGAAACTTTTGTGACTGACAAAGATGTTCAACTCGGCGATTTGCCGTTAATGTAAAGATTCTAGACTGTCTATTCCTATGGTCAGTCTTGAATATGGAAAAATTGAATCTGCATTCGCCAGGTTGGATTATGGGTGTCTTGTTGGTTCCAGTAAGGCGACCATGCGGTTTTCAGCACACATATTGCTGAGAACTGGAGCCGACTGGATACCTAGAATAACAACCTGGTGGACGTAAAGAATGAGTAAGGATATACGGTAAGTTTTTCGTTTCTCATTCTTTACACATAAATATAAAAGAGGTTAAAAGGTTTAAAACGAAATAGAAATGGATTTTAAGTGGAATTCTCTCAAAAACTCTTAGAGAAGTGGAGAGAATCCCACGAGATCCAATAGCATGGAGTATGCAGATAGAAGAAGAGGAAGTTCTACTTGATTCGGATGCTGAAACTGTGGACAGCCCCGAGAATCAAGAGGAACTGCATAATGAGGTGGAAATCTTGCGACATCCACAAGAGAATTTGGGGATGGAGATGTCCCCTGCCAACAAGGTCAAGTCTCCTGGCGAAAACCTGACTGCTACACTAGCAAACACCTCACTCACGGATGAGGTCGTGAACGGGATGGGAGCTCAGGGGGAAGCAACGGGTTTTTTTCCTGTCACTTCGGGAGCAGGAAAGAAAAAGAAGAGGAAAAATAATCGGAAGAAGGGGAGACCAGTCACAGATGCAGAACTGATGCCTCCCCCTCCCCCAGGAATTACAAATAACAGAAAGAGACCTTACTCCGTGTCTCCTCAAAAACCTCAACCCAAAAGAAAGCACTGGCAATGCGTTGATGGGGTTAAGGTGTTCATCACGGATAGTTGTGACACTTTTTGTGTTCTAACAAATGTGATCTTTGCTCAGTACAAAGACCACATTGATAATGAGATTACTATGGCTGTGGATGTGGACTTCATGATTCAAATTGAATCACGTAGTCTCGTCCTCGGCCACATAATATTCAACTGTGCTAATATGCAGACAGCAAACTGGTTAATCCAGAAGACAGAACTTTTTCGTTCTCAAGGGTCTAGTGGGGACACAAAGGATTATAAACTGAAAGGATGGTTCTCGGAAGATTTTCCGAGAGCCGTCTTCACAGTAATGAATAGAGGGACAGTTGCACCCAAGTTCAGTGAAATTTTTGCACTACTTGGCAAGCAAAATGAGAATTTCATAGAAAACCCAAAATACATGGTAGCAAAAAGCGTACCATGTGATGGATTTTTTATTACCACACTAAAAGTGGACGAAGAACTGAAATTATACATCAGAGCCAGAGAGGGTATTTTATATTACCTCTCTGGTAAATTGGTTTTCAGGGAATAAAATTCATTATCTTTACTGGAATTTCTATGTGTATGTATAAGTATGTGTATGAATGTAGGTACCATCTATACTGAATATGTATACACATGAAATAATAAATCAAATTATGTATGATAATGCTTACTTGCAGATTCAATTTCTTTCTTTTAGAAACAACACCTGTGCAGTATCTTCCCATGAATCGAAACTGCACAAAAATTAGTCACAACTAAACCCGAACACATTCATACAAACAGGCAAGCTGGAAGGTGGAGAGTAGGGTAACAACAGATTATAGGGCTCGGGTATTTTTCTTCACTGAAAGATGTCATCCTTAGTAATAATTTTCTGTCTATTTCTATCTCGTTTTTTTTTCAATCATTGATTCGTTCCCCCGCATGACTTACTAGGACCAGTACCATAGGGGTCAATCAGGAGGAATGGGTCAAGAAATAAATGTCGAAAGACCGTGTACTTATGGAGCTACTGTAAATGGGCCTTATTGGCTTGAGCGGTTTTGTGATTTGTCCATCAATGGCATTTTCACAAACTCCTACTAAAACACACACACACTCTAAGAAAAGTTCAGTAAATGAAACTCAACCTTGAGTAAATATTTCACAGAACGTGTGCAATAAAAATGCTGTTGCAACTGCTGTCCAAATTTTACTTTCTGGGCTGTGTAAAATAGATGTGGAAAATTTACTCAAGAGTTGCGAACAGAGGCTAAACTACGATGGTGCTAGGTGGTGAGTTGACCCAGGGCCCACAGGTCATGGGGGCCCCCAAAACAAGAATATTTAATAAAAGAGAGATTATTTTGTCCCATAACTGCAAAAATGTCGTAAAATTTTTCGCGCTACGCGCGAATGTGATGTACATTACATTGTTTTCACCCAAAAATTGGTTCTTGCGTAGGGGCCCCCAACTTATAGTTACGCCAGTGAATGTAAGGTGACATAAATATACGGCAATAGACATTAAAACTATCTAAACGAAATATAGATTTATTGCCTCTTCATAGTAAAGGGCCCATCTGAAGCGAAAATGATTATTTTGAACCAGGGCCCACTGAAGCCAGGATAGCCACTGGTTGCGAAGTTGCGATACACATGGTAACATAGTTGCGATGGTAACATAGTTTGCACAATGTTTACTACATTTTACTCATTGTTGGGTAAAAAAACTATTTAGACCAATAATTGGCAAACATTACTCAACGTTGTAACTTCGGCTTTTTCAACAACCCTGTTGTGGAAAAAATACTGTTCCAAAGTTTTGATTTTGCCCAAGGTTGTTTAAATTCCATATTCCACTTCTGGTTGTGCACTTCTTTTTTTACTGTGCATGCCCTCAAGGGATTGGAATTGGAACCCTCAAGTCTACTATTTTCCTCAACCATTTCTGTTCAGTGTTTATAGAAATGTAAGGGATTGTTAAAACATTTTAACTTATATACGCTTGGCTCTGCTCCACGTGTTTTTAGAAAATCGTCAAATGCCATACAACCCTGTATAAAATTTAACCCTTCTTATCAGCTCATTAAGCTACGAAATTCAATTTTAAATTCGCCTCATGGCTTTTTTACAGTTCCACACTTTTTGTAAGGGTGCTTTGCCAGGGTTGCCAGATATACTCAAATCATGAGTATTTTACTCAAATTTAGCCACATTCTCAAAATTCTCATGAGAATGCCAAAATACTCAAATCATACTCAAATGTACTCAAATGTAAACAAAAGTCTTCAAAATAGCAAAATCCAGGGCATTTTCAAGTAAAAATAGGCACAATTATTTAATATTTCCATTTTCGTTTAACCTTTTTACTAAATCTTTACAATTATTACGTATTTCTGCATGATTTTTAACGTTTAAATACGACATTTCCTCAAATTTTGTTACAATGGAGTGGCTAGGCAGATCATTTTGACAACATTTTAAAATATTGTTAGCCTGTGTTTTCCTAACAAACAATTGAAAATGCTGAAAATTGTGAAATGATCCTGGTTGAGGGAGGAAAAATTTACTTTATGCACCGAAAATTTTAGACGTTTATTGGAGATAGAGAACCAGAAGAATCAGAAGTCCAACTAGACGATTAAATCATTCTTTTAATATGAAGGAAATAAGTTCTAAACTGTCTTCCTGGGTGGTCCTATGGTATTAAAGACCATAGGACCACCCAGGGAACCTCCTGAAAGGTGTGAAGTTTTATAACGGTCGTTTTTTATTTCTCAACGGCCACTTTTATAGATCGCTTTGAGACGGCTGCGCACAACCAACCTTTGCGTGCATTGAATTTACTAATTCTTCACCCCGAACTTGATTTTGCCTGCGGCGCACATTTTCATAGCTCTCTGGAGCCAAGTTGCCACTAATACAAAGAAGGAATTTTATACACAATGTAGATTGTGTTCTGTTGAATCTGATTAGCAAAGTTTGATCTTTGGCAACAGTTGCTACGTTAAACTATCATGATTCTCCCAAAGAGGTTTAAATGAGAAGCCCCACTCTCTCGGAATTCAAACTTCGAATTTACATTCCTCAAAGTCTAATCCCTTGAGGGCATGTTAGTATTCTAATAGTATTTGGTCAGTTGTCAAAATTCATTCAACTAAGAACGCACACGAAGAAATGTTTGTTGGGTCAAGTGCCATGGCCCGAAAGTGAGGCGCTCTTCGTCGGCGCCGTGCATTAGGGTGGCCTAAAATGGGACAACTTACACGAGCGCCCCGGGGATGTATCCTATCCCATCCCTAAAAAATAGAAGACCCGGTGGAAAGTAGAAATGACGGTCGTAATGGGATATTCTTATGGGCAATTTTGAAGAGATCATTTTAGATACCAAGATATAGCCAGGTCAAAGAAAAAATTAAAACCACAAAATCTAACTTTCATTTCAAAGGTAGTGGAAAATGCTTAGTTTGTCAAAAAAGGAACATTGTATGTATATTCCTTTTTAAGCCAGGTGTTTAAACAGTTTGATTTTAAGCATAAGTTGTTAAATTCAAAGAAAACCCCAACATTGAGGAACTTGTGCAAGTTCACTAAATTAATACTAAGTAATTAAAAAACGGTAAGATCCGCGCCAAATTATTTAAATATATGATATCAGGTTGAAATAAATATAGCAGTTTTTATTATACATTATATTCAATTAAGGATATTTCATATTTCTTCAATCATTAAATTATACTAACAGAAAATTTTGTAATAAGTATATTTTGAATTAAAAATTGGTTTCTCGGATTTCAGCAATAGCTTCGTTGGCAACTTGGAGAACCTTTAAATTGCGTAAAAAACAAAACATTTACAATCTAATTCTAATATTCTAAGTAACTAAAAATAAATAGTGTGTTTAGTTACCACGTCAGGCAATTTTATACATCTGACTCTTTTCTAAGCCAGTTTGGCAAAGTGTTTTATATTTTATATTTTACATTTTGTATTACTTATATTACAAATTATTACCTTTAGCGTATCAGTTGCAGTTGCTCGCTGTATGGCAATGGTGGCTGATTCTTGTAACAACTTTTCTAATTTTTCTTCGCTGTAGGTTCTCGATGTGGATGTCTAAAAATATTTTGAACAAAATAATTATATTTGGATTAAATCTTAATTTTTGACTTTTAATTTGTACATGTAAGCCATAATTTCGTCAGATTTAAAACAATGTAAATGTATTTGTGGAAATACTAAAAAACTATATTATTGACCAAGTAGCCTGTTAAATAATTAAAATTAATCACCAAATATAATTGAAGGTTATCAACCATGAAGTATATCATGACGTGGGCCAATGCCTTGGGTACATAATCGTGCACCGCATTTTTCACAACTGCAAAGTAACTCTCCATCAAATTCCTTGCAACCTCACACTGAATCAATTGAGGTTTATTGAGTGTTATGCTTCCTGATTGTAAGTTGATATTTGTTTCCTCACTAGCAGCATTATCAGTTGCAGCATTTCCAGATTGATGATTTACACTGGTGCTACCGCGGCCTGAAATGATTTGGTCCGGTGTTAGACAAGGTTCCATACTTTGATTGATCATATATATGTAAGCAATAAACATCTTTATTCAGAAGTTGGTCAGCTTCCGTTTGGTGGATCTGATCACAATCTTGTATTTGCAATTAGGAAAAAAATGCCTACTAATAATAAAAATGAAATGTCAAAAGTGATTGAAAGTAGAAATCTCAAATCAGTTAAATGGGAGGATTTGAGTGATGAATTTGCTCAAATGGATTTTGAATATATTAAACATATGAAAATTGATGAGAGTATTCATCGATTTGAAAATGATGTCTTGAATGTGCTAGATAAGCATGCCCCATTAAAAAGAAAGATGTGTAAGCTAAAAAATGCCCCATGGTATACAAGTGAAATAGCTAAGGCAGCTAAGGAGAGGGATAGACTTCACAAATTATCCAATAGAAGTAAGCTTAGCCATGATCGTAAAAACTATAATGTTCAAAAAAATTTGGTTACGAACTTAATATCGAAAGCAAAAAGAAACTATTATTATAAAAAATTTAAAGACCTAAGCTCTGTAAATCTATGGAATGTAATAAATGAAATTACCAATTATAGAATTAAGCAGAGTTCTAAAGTAGGTAAACTTGTAACTAGCACTGGAAATGTATTAACTGACGACAAGGAAATTTGTAATGAACTTGCAAATGCTTTTATAATTAAAAGAAGTGAAAGCGAATACAAAGTTGATGTCAATGAGGAGTTAAAGCAGTATGAAAATAATTACTTTGAATGTAACACTGAGTATAAAGTGGAAAATGAAATTTCTCCACAGGAAGTTCTTTCAGCTATTGCTAAAGTTGAGAAAGCGCCTAACCTACAATTACATGTTGCAAGAAACTTTGTAATGCAAATACCAAATTTTTTCTCTATACATCTGGCAATGTTATTTACAGTTATTTTTCAAAATGCAATTATTCCAGTTCAATTTAAAACCGCTTGTGTAACTCCTATTTATAAAAATAAGGGTTCAAAAGTCAATGCGACTAGTTACAGACCTATTTCATGCTTAACGTACCTTTGTAAACTGTTTGAAAATGTATTATTTGTTAAGTTAAGTAAAATGGTAGAATCACAACTTAATGACTGTCAATTTGGTTTTAGAAAGGGACGAGGGTGTGAAAATGCTATTCACAAATTCACACAGGATATATATAATGAAATCGACTGTCCAAATACACGTGTTATTGCTATTTTTATTGATTTTAAAACTGCTTTTGACACAGTTCAGCATGATGCCTTGATACTCAAACTTATTCGAAATTTTAATATTGAGCCGTACATGCTTAGACTATTACATAATTATTTAAATTGTAGAATTGTTAAG
>JAQFYB010007080.1:0-11273 GCA_034694085.1 Pogonognathellus longicornis
AAGTTTTAGTTGATGTAGTGTGAACGTGCCAAGCAAATCAGACAGACAGACATCACTAAAAGAGTCACTATCGCCGAGTGAAAAACAAACCGTTATATTACAGCATTGTACCATTACATTTACGACTTTGACTAGTATATGGGTTCTTTCTCCTTCATGTTTAAAACTTAAACTACTACCTAGGCACTAGGTGCGTACTACTATAGTATGTATGGGTTTAGCTGTATTAGTTTTGCTATCTCTTCAGTTGAGTTGAGTGGAGAATTGTGTGGTGCAAATAACTGCCTCATGAGAAATGGATATAGTTTGTCTCTGTATGTTTTGGCCGTATTGCAACACAATCCGGTAAATCCTGCCTTCTCAACACAACACAAGTATTTGTAATTTTGGCTACGAACCTCTAATTCAGTCAGGCTGTTTTGTTTGTGTTCATCTTGTTCCCTCAGAGTACGCATAATTTGCTGTTGTGATGTGATCTTCGTTTAACGCAGCTCTTCATACGTTATACATACACTACACCAATTTTATTTGTACAACTGTAGTACACTTGTACTTGTCCTACAACTAAGTATTTGTTAACATTGGGGACTGAGTAGGTTGAATGTGTTTGTCCTCCGAGTTTTTCTTTGTAAGTCGTAATGTACTACTCTAGGTACTCTTTACTCTACTGATAGAAAGAAACTTGAGATAAAGCAATTTACAAGGCTGGTGCGTTTGTTTTGTATGTAAGTGTGTAACTTAAGAAATACACAAGAAGAGGGACCATACACAGTGAAAACAAAGTTTAAAGTTAGAAACTAAATACGCTTAGGTAAAGTATTATTGTTGTTGTTGAGCAAATATAGGAGGTTTTTATTTAATTGAGTTCATTGTAGTACATGGTATTAATGGATGGATGTTTTAGAAGTTGTAGGTAGGGATTTTGTTCAATGTGAGAAAAATTAGCTGAAGATTGAGTGTGATGAGGATGGGAGTTGAGTAATATGATGATGAGAATGTGAATACATATTATGTTGAACTTGCTGTTTAAAAGTAGGATGAAACAAAATAAGCACTTGTACAAACTAAAAATACCCAAGAGAGTGAGAGATAGCGTATACTCATACAGAAGCAAATTGAGGTGGGGTGTGAATAACAGACGGAAATCCTGTCTAGTTTTATAAGAATTTTATCTTATCAGAATCTCATCTTGTTGAAGTAACTGTGAGAGACAGAGAATGGATAGAATTCTCAAGTTGATTTCTTACAAGACGTTGTCTTACAATTCTCGGCATAGTATTTCAAGATTTAGTTGTTTCTCAGACTGAAGTGGTATGTGCAGAGTTTTACAGCCTTAAAGTTTGTGTATACTTCTATACACAGTACATAATACACAATATTATTACAGTATTAAGTTTGTACGCAGAAAATTCTGTTTTGTTTACTAAAACAAATGCTGTATCAGCAGAAAGGAAATGAAATAATTCATAGACAGCTCCTACACTGAGTATGCTGACATAGGGAAACTTATTTCGAAAGAAAAAGATATTTGAATTCCGTCGCTATCTTTTACTTTGTAGACTTTCACTCCCTTTTCAGCCTGGTATTTCTCACTCAAATCTTCTCTTGTGTAACACTGTACTATTTCTACATGCTGTTTGATGGACGTACCTACTACATAGTACACTACATGCCAAGTGTGCAAATACAAACTGTAGTGTGCAAGTAGAGTAGACTTGAGAGAGACTCTCTCTTTCTATGTATTTCATTCAGTAAGTGATGAGTTTCTTTGCTTCAAAGTGACTTATCATATAAACAGGCGAAGAGGATACACATTCTCAGGTTTGGCAGCTGGTTTCACGACGGCTAAAGTGGAAACACGGTCCAAAGAGTGCCATCACAGAATTTCTACCGGAGGCTGTTGCTCTATACTTGAGCTGTCTCTCGTAATTGAATAATTCCGAATCTTTGCATGTCAAAGATAATAGATTAATGATGGTAGGGAGACGAACAGCTAGCAAGTTGATTTGCATAATTTATTGCCTTCCTTTTCTTGACTTCCCCAAGCTCGTCTACATCCCTAATTTATTTCAAACTAGAGTTATGCATACATTAGATATCTGCCTACTGCCTACCTATATATTTACAAATGATGCGACAACTGAAACCATTATAACTATTAGGTATCTATATCGATTTCAGACATTAGTGTAATATGTATACTAAAGGTCCTAGGTAGATACATGCAATAAGTACGAATAGTGTAGGTATTTATACTGGAAAATAAAGTAAAGTAACACACAAGTCGACCTGAAATGTCATCTGTCCCATATTATGCATTATGCTGCATTATTTGTAAATTCTCTCATTTCGTCAAGTGCTGATATTACAGATATTTTACTGTTTCTGCGATATCCAATTCCATATAAAAGGGTTCATTAGAGTCTTTCATTTGCCCTTCCTAATGTTCTTACATGACATTAACAATGTCTCTTGCTCCCCTATAAATTATACGATTTGCTGCTCTGTAATGAATAAATTAGAATTTATGTAATCAATTGACACATTGCATCCTCTTGGCTCACGACACTAAGCCTTGCTAATGTTTGTGGGCTGTACTTACAAAGCATTTTGCATTCAACCATTATAAATATATACCTACTTACTAGTAACTAGTTATCTAATGCCTGCCAAGGTATGTGTATATAATATAATGTATTCCTACAGAAATGTACGTACATTATCAGCAAATCCCTAAGTATAAGTCCTACAACAGGTAATTTGGCAAGCTAGCATTTCTTGTGCAAGCTAGCACTACAAAATTTTCACATACAATGTACATATTACGTGGACAGTTGATAAACTGATATAAACGGATTCTCTGATATTATCAAGGTATATTATTGTTAGTTAAAATGAGAATTTTAAAACCTACCTATTTAAAAATCAAATGTGTCAATGAATTTTAAAGAATTTTATATGACTAGGTATTGTATACGGCTCGGAAAATTAATACTTTACCCCTAAACTAGCAACAATTAGGTTTCGGAGATACAAGCCAAGAATTTAGAAATTAATTATAATTCTTAAAGATTTTCTCTTTAAGTTAATGTTAACGGAAACCACTAGGCTGAAAGTTTTTAGAGCGGGGACGGATGCTAATGGTGCTAAAATATTTATGCTATTTCCACATGTAGAAAATTTATGTATTTGCTCAAAGGTACCTACACACATACACTGAGGCGGACACGTGTATAATGCGTTGGAGTATAATAGTGACTTAAACTTCCTGACAGCTCTTTAGATGAAGTGGAAACAATGGCGAGTAGATGAGATGAGTGAACAATGAATTCTTAATGGAGTCGCTCAGTCTCTGGAAACTGGAAATACAGATTTGTCGCGCGTCTCGTGACTTTCCCTTCCTCCTCGCACTCCATTCTATCCTTAAGTCAGAATGGCGATTGCCTCGGTTTTTCCAATTTCGTTTACAAATCGACATCTTTGTTTTATTCCATCTCGTATGCTTATGGTCGTCAATAAAGTTGATTTTAAAACCGTAATGGTGTTTTCTTCCCATGTGTTTACTGTCGACTGTCGTGCCACATAGTAGCTACATATAAGTAAAATAGACTCCGCAAGCAAAGAAGAACAAACTCTTAGTCTTTATGTGTATTGGCAATTCATTTGGGAGTGAATTTAGGAACAATTGTCAAATTGTGTTTGGATTATATGAGAGTTAAGACGTTGGGATTAGGATTGGTTTTGTAAGTTGATGTGAAACCAGAAGAACAAAAGTCTGGCAAACTTTTGTGTTGCGTTTCGTTTGATTTCTTGTAAGTTCTCCAAAGTCAAGTGAAGTGTTTAAACAACTAAGTTTAGCCTGTCGACTTGAGTTGTATAGTTTGTGTTCGGGTGTCTGTTGTCAGTACTGTATTCATGCATGCGTGTCTACAGTCTACACTCCGTAGTATGTATTGTGTGTAGTGTGTATGCGAAAGCCCCAAGTGAAAAAACGGAAATTATAGAAATCAAGCGCAAGCAAGCTAAAATCATTCCTTGTTTACTCGAGCACTGAACAATATACACACAGCAGAATGCCTTGCGTTCTCCCAGAACGAAAGAAAGCAAAAGTTGAGAGAAAGCCGTCCTAAATATTATTTCGTGCATTTCATTTCATTCTATTTGATATATAGAAGTTTTATGACACTTAATCTCTCTAGTATTTTGTTTTACGAGCCTGTCAAGACATGATTCTTCCACTAGAGTACTACTGTAGTATTTAGTATAGTGAAAGAATCATGTATTAGTATACATAACTCATATACTGCTAAAATTAGAAATTAAAAACATTTTCCAAGACAAAACTGCGTTGATATATATTCACGCTATGCTTGTTTGTACAGTGTGTACATACCAATGCTGACTTCTAGCGCGAACTTCTTACTCGTGCTGCAATAATCTTGGCTCTGAAGAAGAATAAATTCGTTGTTCCGCATCTGGATTCTGTAAATCTCTCTAAAAATTATAAATAGTGTTATTACTCCAAGCACTGAGCCATAATATGGGCCAGTGCGTTTCTTGAATTTGGTTGGCGAACGCAATATCAAATACTTTGGAAGTATTTTGTCAGCAAGGCAGTAGTGGAACCGGAAGGAGCTGAAGTTGACTGACGAAGAGTGAAAAGCATATTATATAATATTACAAGAGTCAAAAGACCCTACACAATGTAGGACGAATACTCTAGTAAATATTTTGACATATTAATGTTATACAAGACATATAAAAAGTATATTATGTAGCATTATTGACTAGTTCCATTCAAATGACCCGTGGGGCGAATGCAGAAAACTGATGTGTGGCAAGCATGCGACAATAAATTTATATCCGCCTCATGTATAGTGACTCTGTAATATTGAACGTGCAAATATAATTTATTAGGAAGTTATTACCAGTCAGTATAGGTAGCTACTTATAAACTTTGAAAGCGATAGAAAAAGGATTTTTCTGAGTGGTCAAAACAAATACTTCGCAGAAAGGGTTCAGGGTGGGTTTCAGAGAAATCATTTCCCCTTCTTAACTGTCATAACCACTGCGTTATTAAGCATGATACTCTTTTTGTTACTTGGCAATTTGATGTAATTTTATTACACTGTTTTGCCCCAAGTGCACTAAAATTTCGCATTTTTTGGCACATTAACATTTTAGAGCCATATAGGGCGCTATATTATCACTTAGTGTCGCAATAACAAAGTACTGCCGATAAAACGGGGTGGTATCTTTTCTCAGCGAAACATAAATTTCCAGTCTACTGGTCTTGAACAATTTTTGCGATCATTGCAGCAGAAAACTTGGTTTTTTACAAGCATTTTGTGCACACTAGCGAATATTTGGCAAGCACTTGTCTGTGAAATCACACGATATGATCTCTGTCTTATGTATTTAGTTGCTACATCTTACTTTGCTTTTCATGGACAACCAAGGACAAAGTTGAGCAACAAAAACACATATTTTGGCAACTTGTTTACATCAGCACTTTACTTTCCGTAGTCTTCTCTCTGTCTAAAGGTATAGGTACTTTCTCTCAAACAAACTTGCTCTTTTTACTTGTTTTGTTTGTCGGGAAATGTGAAAGGAAAAATCTTCTTCAGAGTGTTTTAGTTACAGTTGTGACTCACAACTTGTGAGCATTACAATCCTTGTTCTTGGTTGTAGTTTTATTATTACTTAGGTGCAAGTACAACCTTATCAATAATATAGACACCTGGTTCAGTGTAGATATTGTATAATAATTTTAAATACATACTACATACCTAATACCTATAGGTAGGTATATTGTATTAAGTATTCTATACTTTTCCAGTAACATTTGTATGCCAATTTTTATATATTTGTTACAAACATTATTGACCCTCTAAAGTTTCGTACAGATCAATGTCCTTTATAAACGTAATATTCATAGCATATTTTAGAAAAAAGTTATTATTCTGATATTACTCTTATTTATACATACAAACTATAGTATTTATTCTATGTTTTTATTATATTGATACTGAATACATTACATACGTGCACATTCATAACACTTTTAATTATGTTGTTAACAATATTTGTTTATATTTTTGGAAATAGTGCAAGAATAGATACATCAAGGTTAGGATTAAGATGAAGATTGTATTGTTTTTACACACTACAATTATTAGGTCGCTATACATTGTAGGGAATGAAAGAGAGATTGTAATTATGTCGCCAAGAAAGAAAATACCTTTTCAGAAATTTCCACCATTAGCAACATTAAAGGAACAAAACAAGCTAATGCTTCGGCTCACTAATGGGAAATCCTAAGAAAACTCCTTAAAAGCTCAACTACTAAAAAGCACACTAAGAAAGCTTTTCATTCTGTTTTTCCTTCCTTCCAAATTCTGATTACGCTGTTACTCTCCTTTTTACGAGTCTCTACTATGGTTTCTTATTACAACCGTAACCCTCCACTTTCGCTTACTTATTTTGCACTTATACGAAGAACACTTCAATTTTCAGCACTAGAGTATAGGTATATATAGTTTCACAAGCAAACTATATGTTTGCATTATTTGCACCATTCTACAACAAAACTACTCCAATTCTCTAGTTTCTTCCTGAAATGGAACTACGTATAGGGCTACAACTTTGACTCTGATTCTCATGCAATACAATAGTTAAGAGTCATATTACATTTAATAAAGTGAGATTTCCTTTTCTTTGATTTCTTCACAAAATGCTATTATGAGCAATCCTGAAAGGAATGCGCTACACACATACCTATATACTATATACAATAGGTACCTATAATCCATACAATACAAACAAACATAAATGTACACAAGTAGGTACTTATAATGTATACAAACATACATAAATGTATACATCTAGGTACTTTCTATCACCATTACTATCCATTTGTAAATGGTATACAGACATTTCTTTTTTAGAAATAAAATAATATTCGTTTTATGTTATAATATAAATTGGAACAATAGTTACTTTGTATACACAAATGCACATTTGAATGGGGATGAAAGTCAGAAAAATGACTACGTGCATTCATTTCATCGCCACAGTCTCCCCAAAAAGGGAAAAGAAACGTACTCTTTTTTCCTTAAGATACCAAAGCTACCAAGAATACAAAAGTCAAGTCCTTCTCCAGAATATAAAGGAGTCGGGTCTTCTGTTTTTGTATACCGGGTTCCATTATCCATGTAGTTTCCTATAGTACCTAAATGTGTTGAATGTATGTATACAGACATTTTCTTTATTTCTTCGACGGACCCATTTACTCACACTATATGTATCTGCACTGTGTTTCTACACTTTCTCAGCACAATAGAATCCTTGATCTGGTTGAAGATAAAAACAAGCTAATCTTGAAACTCTCAACTATTTCTTTGCTTTCTCTGCAACTTTCATTGCATCATATCTAGGTACATATATTTGTAGTCGTGGTCCACTTTTGAGCTCTTTATTTTTTATGTCTTCGCTTTTAGCATAAATGTAGAGCATCATCAAGGCTCTTGCAGAAAAACACACCCAATCGTTTTCTTCACTCATCCTAGACCATGTTGAAGAAGAAACAGCCAAAATAAAATTCCACAGTTCAAGATGGTTTAAGTAGTGGACCTTTCCTATAGCTACTATACTAGTTATTAAATGCAATAAACGAACCTTTCAGACTAAAGGGTATCTCAGGAATACCCGAAATAATAAGAGGGCCAGAAAAATTCACATAATGATGAACTCTTTCGGGCTTTAAATCTCTTCATGTGTAAGTTAATGGGAGAATCGGACTCATACATGCGTCTTCAAACATCAGGCTGCAATCAGCATAAAAATTTTAAAAATCTATTTATTTCTCAAGAGATGCCTTCTTTTGGTTGATTGCTATCCTCACTGGTGCTTTTACCAATGACCCTAAGGAATAAAAATCTCAATGAGTGAAAAATGTATTTGAAATCGAATTTTCTACTGAGACATAGATGTTACATAATCGCACTTGTACTATTCATATTCATATATTTGTACCTCCAGACCTCCACAGTTTACACACGAAGTTTTCCACTTTATTATTACTCGCTGCGTATGTATTACTAATCAATCTGCAAAAAAATGACTACTTTTATAATCTTGGGTAAAATGCATTATTTTCATAATCAATCTTGTCCATTACTTTCTTGTTAATCGTTGAAAACAGTAAAAAATAAATCTCTCTGTTAACTACATATAACTGTATTGAAAGATTTAATAAATTAGTAGGGACGTTAGTTGGAATGGAGTATTGCCGCCGTAAAATGCACACCAGGCCTCCAGCTATCTAGGCACTTTCATTCCAAAATGGTTTGTAATCCTTCAGTTGAGTCAGGTCCACGGAGTCTATCGCTAGTGGACCATTGAAAGAAGAGAAAGAAGCAGATTTCCCATTTCCCCAACCGCCCGTAATCCTCGGGCAAAGTTCATTTATCGTAATGTTTCCTCGTGGTCTTTAGTTCCAAGCACAATGCTCTCTCGCTTTCTGTATTACTTCTACTCCTACACATAACAGTCTTTTATACGTGTTGAGTAAGTACACCATTTGACTATACAAACACAATGTGCGTATTACATATAGCCAAAATGTATATATGTTCGGTATAATAAGATCGGGACGAGAAATGAGATGAGTGTGGGTCATTCTGCTCAACACACTATTGCTATTGTCTGTTTTATATCGACCTAATACAGAAATACGTGTATCTCAATGTTCTCTGTTGGACAGAGCGAATCGAGAGAGTAGGAATCCACCATCATCACTATTCGTCGGTAAAGGCTTCTTTGTACTGTAGTAGTAGTAGGTCTTCCTTTTCCATTTTCTCATCACTTTCCCCACATGGTCAAAGTATCCTTATAATAACACACGTCCACATAAATGACCATATACAAGATAAATGCAGGAAGAACCCCACATATTATTACCACATACAGATTCGATGCAAGTGTCTTATAATCTTTATACACACACAACGCTGAAATGAGTATTAATAGCTCCTTGTTCAAAAGAAATCGAAATACTAAATGAATGCGTGATAAAAATGGTAGTCTCGTGCCCCTGTGTTGCAGTTTCAGTACAATGCATAAAATATCTATACGCACTGTACACTGTACACGCGTAAGTTAAACACAGATGCCATTATAGGTATACTTCCACGCACTGTTTATGTGCTGGCTTTTCGTAGTGGCATTTTACATTCATTGTGTCTAATAGTAGTACGCACACTAGTATGTAGCACTTCTTTAACGAAATGACTACCTATAGCTATAAATGTAATTCCAGGGTTTCTTGTGTTTATGTGTGTGTGTGTGTGTGTGTGGATGTGTGTGTGTTTGTGTATGTCTGTGTGTGAGTGTGTCTCTATGATTAGTATTACTGTTATATAGTTGAGTGGGATGTGGAGTTTGTTGATTTCAGTCGATATAATAGTGAATCTCTTTCATTCAGTTTCCTTTATGTGCTGCAGGCAGAATAAATGGGTAGGTATGGTATGTGAACTATGTTATGTATCCCTTAGTAGTAGTAGTATAGTAGTGACTTCACAATACTGGCTATTGCTCTTCATTCTGACTCTGACTTGGTTGTCGTTAGCGTTATTACAACTATGGGAGCACAGAGCCGGAGATACAAAGTCTAGAAGCAGAATGCTATTGGATCTTTTCTCTTTGATCCTTAGTGATTCTTAGGAATCGGATTCAATAGCCGGATTTACTTTCCCATCCATTCCACTTGATACTCTTTATAAGCAGTGTTGTATCTGTACTACTGACAACAACGAGTAGCATAAATACTACATACATCTAGACCAATCTAACTGTCTACTTATTAAGTCGATCTTCTCAGAATCGTCTTATAAACTGTATATTTGTACGCACGTGTATTTTTAGTTGTAAATACTTTTACTACCTAAGTAATACAAAACAAAGATAACTGCACCAAAGAGCCCGGCTATTAAGAGAACAAAGTAGGTACTTACAAGTTGCTCTACTAAAGTAATTCTTGGAAATATCAATTAAGAACTAAATGAGTAAAGCTACTTATATTATATCCTAGCAATAAAGTAATCGTGGTACACACTTAAATATTTATTGCAGTACTTACTTAGATCATGTGATCTTTCACCAAGTTTTAGCTTTGATTTTATACAATACGAGTGAAGTACCTACCTAGAGGAATAAGAGATGTGTATGTTATATTGGTGTATAAAGGAAAGGTTGATTTAAATATAGAGATATATAAGGCTCTTTGTGTAGAAACTTAAGTACTACATAAGTACCCCGTAAACATAAGTAGTAAAGAGGCTTGATCGAAAGGAAAGTAGTACTTGACTACCAAGAAACACTGGCACGACTGCTTTCTTGTGTAATAGAGCTTTCACAACACTCATGTTGCGTCCACGACGACAAAGACGAGGATTCTAGCGGCAACGCAATGTTTTCGTGTCAATTCTGTCATCGTGTCTTGTTCCATGGTTTGTAGTGCGTAGTGTGTGTGTGAGAATTCTTTTTCTGCCGATTCGTTTACTTCTGGATGTCTTTGCCCGTGTGCTGTCGTTCTTTCCTTGTTCTTGTTCTTCTTCTCCATCAAATTGCTTTTGTCTTGAGTGCGTAGCCGTCTCTTCCTCATGGGCGTTGAGAAAGTGTACACATAATGCACTAAAGTACAGAGCGACTGAAGCAACGCACTTTTACATACACACAAGAATAAAAGTGCGTCGTCTATAGAAGAGAGTCGGGAATTTCACATCCTCTTGTGTGTCGCTTCCTCCTGGTACTGTCTCTAACATATGGAATACTTTCCCATAAGCATAAGTACAAGTATCTTTAGCGTCCGAATTTATGACAATGACTCTCTGGGTTTATATAATAGAGCTATAGTCATTCACTCTTACAACTTGTGTGCGTATTGTTTCCAAAAATAAGTCGCATTCAGCCGTACATCTATGAAAAGAGATCTGATATTTCTTCCGTTTCTCTTATTTTCCCCCTCAAAAATACCGTACGACTTCCCAGAGGTTGTGAAAGCGTCCTCAAAGACAAAAAATACCTTTTTAGACGCTATGAAAAGCTCACATAAATATAAAAATGTGATACCCACGTCATAAAATATATAAATAATGGAAAATTTGATACAATGCCATTTTGAGCCGTATCATTGAGTCAGCCCGTCAGAGTTATGCTGGTATTGTAATGAAAGACGATATCAATGTCAAGTCAAATTGAAAGCATACATTGTA
>JAQFYB010007081.1:0-11272 GCA_034694085.1 Pogonognathellus longicornis
GTTGGGAATCTTTAGTATTTTCCGAAGCCCTTCTTCACCAGGAATGTGTGGAAAGTGTGGCATAATATAATGATGATAATGCTTTCACAAATTGCTTGGGGATGTGTTTATTGGTACCTAAGTCTTTTTATAATATTTCATTACTTACTCATTCAGCTGCAATGAGTCATATCGTAAATTCCATGTAGGCCCTACAAACCTTTAACGCAAACCCATTGCTCTTTTCATTTAGATAATAGCTTACCTACTGTAGACTGATACAAAAATATATTTATGCTGGCTTTTGCTTTGTGAGTAATGTTTAGCAGACACATCTATTTGTAGTTACAATAAAAGTAGCCTGCTTAAAGTCAAGAACAAATCAACACATGAGAAAAATGGAGGAAACTTTTGTCACCAATGATTCGTGTACAACGTGGCAGTAAGTTTATATATAGCATAGTAGTGCAGCGGCTTTAATCATATTTAAAGATACAAGGTACTTTAGTAAGTAGGGAATGTGAATGTCACATCATATTATTATGTAGCACCCACCTACATTCTACATATTATAATGTAATGCTTTTACGTACGCAACACACATGAATAAAATGGACTTATTGCAATTGCAGTCACACAATACTCTGGTCAGTTTACGGATTGAGTTATGGTTAGCAAAATATCCGTATAGCATGGATACATTACATAATGTCTTGAGCATGGGTCTTAAATAAGAAACGGACGACTTTAACTCATCTTCGGCCTATTTCAATTTCTAAACATCTACATCTAGTGATCTGTTGTACATGAAACTGAACATTTGCCTATTTGCCTTTTCTCAATGCATAGTGAATAATTACCAGTGACCTCACCTTAGGAATTCTACTCCTGTGCAGGGTGAGTACTAGGTGAGTACCTACTTTCATACATTTGCTTTTCTTATATACTAAATACTAATACAAGTTGAGCAGGTAGTTATACTTTGGTTTACTAATACATTAATACAAGCTCTCTGAGGATTATAATAGAATCCCAATCCAAAGTTTTATATCATCAATTATGTTTCTATCATTGCATCTATCCATTGATTTTTTGGAAAAGCGAAAGGGGCGGAAGAGATTCTGTAACTGAATACTTTTACATAATGTATTTGTGGGCACTGTTCCCCATAAAATAAGAAAAGGCTCTCTTCATAGTTCACATCAGAAGTTGACATATTGTTAGTATCAAAATCCCCATTTCACAATTTTTCCCACTCACCTAGAGGAAAATTGACTTTTTCTCTGCCAAAGTTGGTCCAAAGGATTAGGGGAACATCGTTTCTGAAGGGGAATCGAATCCCACTGGGAGCAAAAGTGCCACGTTTAACATTTGAATTGTCTTAACTGTGTTGATAACTACATAGAAGTTATAGAACTCGGCTGCATGCATTATACTCCAAGAATCCATAGGGTAAGAAAAATTATTTGAATTGAGTTTTAATAATAAAAGCCAACACACTTAATTAATACTGTAGATAACCGAATAAATAAATCTTAACTTCACAACATTATAATACTTCTATATAAATAAAAGTATTTTCCATATCAATATCATTTAGGTAATTGTAAGTGTAACTATTGGAGTGTTGGGAGAGTTAGTAGATCATGCATGCACTAGTAAGTCACTAGTAGGCTTACTTACACAGTTATATTCTAAAATGGTAAGTTGAGTTACACATTTGATAAGCTTAACCATAAAAAAATAATTATCAATTAATATTTTGTAGTACCAAGAGGTTTACATGTTTTGTACATCAAAGGCTAGCATACATTAAGCTAATTAGGTATATTATTTATTTTAAAATAACAGCATACTTTTGTTTAAACTCGTCTTACTAAATTATAAGTTTGGACTATACAATACACATAAGTTGTGTAACGTTACAATGTAATGCAGAAAATGCTGCTTTCATTCATAATATATTTTATCAATAACTAGATAAGTATGCCATTAAAGAGTTTTCGTATGGTATTGCATGTTGTTAGCTGAATGAAAAGCTGATCAAAACTAACTCTAATATTATTGTTTCTTTATATGGATAGGCATGTACCTTACTTACAACGACACACACATGCACATATGCACATGTACTTACATTCTTACAACTCATCAAGACATAATTCTTTTCAATATTGACTTGAGCATTTCTATCTGTAACTTAGGTAAGTTATTTCCCATTGCTTATTTAACACTTATTGAAAGCAATAACAAAGTAGCGGACCAATTCTTAAACTAATGTTTTATTGTATGTATATCTAGATATTTTATGTAGTATATTACTATCATACATTTTAACAATATTTGATAGTGTATAATACAAAGAAATTATCATGTGAAAGGGTAGCTTCACTTAATATTTTGAGGTCCACACAAAATCCAGACTTGTTGCAGCCTTCAGAACCAAACCGGTTTTAAAGGTGAGTATTCCACAACCAAACCATAGCTGACTAGAGGTGTTTCACCTGGAACGACGAAATGAACCATATTGTTGTGTTAGTCAGCTAGCAAGCTAGCATACTAGAAACTAGAAGGCAATGATATAGAATGTAAAATACAATAGGGCCGGTGCTCGGCTTCATGGAAAGGAATAATCTGTCTTTTCAACTACTTCAACTAAAAGTTAAAGTTAGTTACAGAGTTACAGGCAGCCGGCAGTCCCATCCATCCTATCCCTTCCTGTTTTATGTAAGTTCTTTCTATTCGGGTTGGTTGTGGTTATTGTTGGTGATAGCACTCTTATGTTATGGTGATAGTGTCGAATTTGTACTGACACTGATAATTCTTGTTATGTATACGATGCCATGAAAGTAATAACTGCCTACTCAACGAATCTAACAAAATGTACCTCTATAACTATATGAACTAAAATATACTGGACACTGTAAGGTCGGTATTATGTTCTACGGCTGCCTACTGCAAATACATTTTGAAAATTTTTGACATACTTGTGCACTTGTACTCTAAATTTTTAATTTACTTTTTACAATTTTACATAAACGTATTTTGTTAAACGCCTGTATGATTGTATGATAGATACACCATACGTATACGCTTACGCACATACATACACAATACACAATATGTATAGCCTGTCATAATAATATACCATATTATGGCCATCTGTGTCTCTCTACTAATCAACAGTATTCCGGTTTCTTTTATCAGAATTTAACAGCGGGTGTTGGCTGTAATAATAATACTAGCATATATAATTCGAGTATATTTTATATTTTATATACTATGGAGTGTTAGTAATGTAGTAATGGAAGTCTGGTTTGTAAAATACACAGTGCTGTAAATGTATTTACCTATCAGGAGTTTTGTAGCTACTTGTTTAGTAATGAATACATACTACTAGCTATTTGAGTACAATATTAGGAATATTGAGATGCAACAGATGCATAATATAGTTTAATAGTACCTATACCTGTACTGGAAATAACAGGAGAAGAATAGAATTAACACTCTTTCGATTCATCGTGTAAAAGTAAAACTCATTGTTGGGTGTTATTTTATAGTAGTGGAAATGCACGTAAGCAAGGCTAGACCCCTTTAGAACATTAATACGTTGTAAATTGTAATACATAGAATTTCAAATTGTACACAGTGTGATTGTGACTTTGCGGCCCATAATATGTAAAAACTAATAGAACTCGATTTGAGCTAGAATTATTTTTCATCTTATGCAATGGAATGAGGGAGAATGAGACAGTATCTGAGTAATATCCCTATATTTATAACAAAATACTATTTTATCGCATGATTGAGAGGAAATGAAAAAAATGATACAGATAATATATTGTATCTCTCGGATATTGTGTATGTATTGTTTACACTTTACAGTTCATTTACATACTTACTCAGACCTGATACTGATAAACAAACAGTAGCTAGTTAGTAGGTTCATAGTTAGATACCTATAATATTATACACTATGTAAAGCTATTAGGCATGGTCAAAATGGTCATGCATGCTTATAAGTTGCACAACCATGACCCTTGATATGATGGACATATGGTATATGGACGATAGTACAACATGCATAAATAATATTTGCTGGAGTGTTGTACCCACCTGTATAGAGAGTGCAATGGAAATTCTGCAAATCTACAGCAACAGTGAAGCAACGTACACAACTATCATATTTTGTTCACTCATGGTTGGACAAACCTATGGCAAACCTTAACATATTTTTTATACTATGGTGCCTCTGCTTCTGCTTACTATATAAAACAACAAAGACTCAAAGACGTGTCCACATAATATTTTATTATGTAATTAAATAAATGTGATTCCTTTATGATCAATTTGTAAGTTGAAGCAAAATAATATGTAGTTGTCTGTCATAGAATTGCCAACACACTAATTATTATTACATCTTCATATTTGCGCTTGTAAGCGCAAGTGAAAGAAGTGTATTACTTACTACGTCTAAGTCTAGGTTGCTTGTATATTTAAGTACCTACTTATGTCAACCACTGGATAATCCATCCAGTATAATTAGTTGGCTTATTGACAGACATTGAATCGTTAAAATATGCTTAGTTAGATCAACGCATCGCAATTTAGATGTTACGACTTTAGAAGACAAATAACACACATAATAATATCTCTCAACTTATAATAATATTTCTCAACTTATATGTAGTGACTTAGAGTGACTTGCTGGAAGAGAACGTTATGTTAATGCATTATCACTGAATAAAATAATACCTAATATTGTATTACATGTTCATACATCAGAGTTTTACTTTTACATCATCGTGCAGAATGAAACCTGAAATATGATGCCAATGATGTGGCATCTCGTTCTATAATAATTTGTATTAGTATGATGTGCTGTGTTCTTAAAGATTATTGCAATGGAATATTGCACTGAATAATCATACTATTAAAAACTATAACTATGGACTATAATTTTCAATCATTAAATTGTCAATGTTCTATCTGCAGCTCCCAAAAGATATTTAGCCAATCACAATTTGTGATGGTGATTTAATTATATATATTTTATGCTCCATTTGAGCACGCAACTTAGACCTAATGTGAACACGAAAAGTGCAAGCACAGTACATGGCTGTGAAATGCATGAAGTGTTTGAAAAACAAAAGTCTCACATACACGAATACACGTATACGTATACATACACAATACACAGATACACACACGTAATATTCAAACAGGAAGCATAAGGGCAGAGCCCGAGCCGCCGAGCGATTCGTCAGCAAGTTGCACTGCACTGGCATTGTATTGCCTCGCAACAACAACGCGTGAGAAACTACGGGTAAAATCAAAATTGTATTTGTATTCATTTACAAATAAAAACAAAATCTCACACGTAAACAGGGCAAACACAAAGTTGCGGAGCGTTATTATAGCATGGGCCCTGGGCCACGGATTACAGAGTAATTGTATGTAATACAACACAAAATGCAAGCAAACACAATATTTACAAACAAGTGTGAAGTGTGGTAATTCGTGGTCGAAAGAAGTCAAAAAGTGTTTACAATTTGTATAGTTTTTCGGATAGAATGAACTTTTAATTTTGGAACTTTTTTTTATAATCAACACTCAACACAACAGTGCAAATCTCAACACGAGATGCGAACAACTCAAGTTGTTACACTTAATTGTAAGGTTTTTTAATTACTGTGATTGTATTTGATTTTTATCACTCCGCTGCGTCTGGTTAGATGCAAATATTTTATGCGTTCAGAAAGAGACTATTTAAATTCAAAGTTGAAAGATCATTACAAAATTCTCAAACAATTAAATATGGACAGCTAATGAATGAATATGCCCCGAATCGGGAGTGAATGCCAGACAGACCAAGGGGATCCCATTCAATATTTTATCTAGTGATGTGCTGATGTTTCACATACGGTTTTAGTTTTGAATGCAGTTTTAGTGTTGTATGCGTGTGTTTTTAAAGTTTGAAATTAAGTGATTAAGTGGTAAGAAATTGTAGGCTGTTGTAGATAGACAGGATAAAAATTATTTCGTAAAATGAATTTCATTACTTTTATTTTGGATCATTCATTGGCTTATTCTAAAGGATATTAACAGTTTTAATTCTTTAGTATTACAGTGTGACAGTAGTGACAGAGTACAATAATTTTATATTGATTTACTAAACTAATAAATTAAAAATAATATTTGTTTTTTTATTATAGAGATTAACTGTGTGTAAGAAGACTCAACAGAGGATTAACAATGAAACGGCAGGAACAACCGTCAGGTGAGACTAAAAATATAAATTGTTTTTATTTAGGGAGAAAAATATTTGTTTTACGTATGTTTTCACTGTTTTCTATTTTCAACAGATGAATCTTCTTCCAAAAGGTTAAGGGAGGACTCAGAATTTGGAGGTAGGAGACTTTCTCAAGAAGAAGGGCTCTCACCTCTCCCAGGTTCAAGCCGAGAGGGTGAAGCTCGTTATGTTGGACGAGGTAGAGGCTATCATAGTGATAGACATGGCGAAAGAGATCGGAGAGGAAGTTATGGGAGTGACTTGGGCGGAGGAGATGGTTACGTAAGTGGAGGCAGTGGAAATGGGAACGGAGGACGCAGAAATGTGGAAAGACTTCGAAGGGACCCAGATGGAGGAGAGGGTTACGTAAGTGGAGGCAGTGGCAACGGGAACGGAGGACACAGAAATGTGGAAAGACTTCGAAGGGACACAGAAGGAGGAGAACATAGTCCAAGGAGCGGAGGAAGCAGTCCGGCAAATAGCCGTTTTAGAGGGGAAGAGCGAGAGTTTGAACGGCGTAACAGTGATGGAAGTGGGGGAGACGATGGAGGTCGCCGTGGAGGCTTTGACAGACGAGGTCGGGGAGGTGGATCTTTTCGAGGAGGAAATGGAGATCGCGGTTTCAGAGGTGGGGGTAGAGGACGTGGTGATGGAAGAGGGCGAGGGGGAAGAGGAAGAGGCGCTCGTCGGGACAGACACGCTGAAGAGCTACAGCGCCATGATCTTGTTGTATCAAATCCTCATCCTGAAAATAAAAGATTTAAGGTCGGAACACAAGGTTCTCTAGTGGAGATGTTTGCAAATTATTTTTTGGTCAGACGACGACCTAATTGGTGCATACACCACTACCGCGTGGATTTTCTTCCAGATGAAGAGAGAACTTTTGTTAAGAAACAACTTTTCCGAGAACACAGGCCAAAATTTGGAGCTCATATTTTTGATGGAGGATCGCTGTACGTGTGGTCTCCATTGTCAGAAGAGGTATAAAAGCAGTTTTTGTTTTCGTAATTAGATTCAACGAGATAGTTTTTAATTATATTCACACTTTCATTTCAGCTACTTGAATTATATTCTATTGGGGGGCATGATCAACAAAGAATCAAAATAACTCTAAGGCAAGTAGGTGAGATTTTACCCACTGAGTCTCAATATATTCAAGTGCTGAACATCATCCTGCGAACTTGCCTATCCCAAATGGGGTTAGAAGAAATGGGTCGTAACTTTTACGACAATAAACAAGCTATTAGATTGCAACAACAGAAGCTGGAACTTTGGCCGGGCTACAAAACAACTATCCGACATCATGAAAATGACGTTCTTTTGGGCGTTGAAATTACTCACAAAGTGTTGCGAACCGACAGTTGTTTAACTGTGATACAAGATTGCATGAGGCAAGGCCGAGATTTTAAGGTGAGCACATTTACTTCTTAACTATGTATCATTTGGACTGTAGATCAAATAGAAGAAATCATAACAAATCATAATATGTTTTGGGTCTAGAGAACATTGGGGAAGGATATCATAGGTTCTATCGTAATGACGATTTACAACCGTAAAACCTATAAAATCGACGATATTGACTGGGATCAAACACCTCAGAACAAATTCAACACAAATGGCGAAGATACTACAATTGCCAATTACATGTTTACCAAATACAACCTGCGAGTAAGCGATCCTCATCAACCTCTTTTGGTATCTCGACCCAAAAAGAGGGATATGCACAGGGGAATGACAGGACCAATCTTATTGGTTCCAGAATTCTGTCAGATGACAGGTCTGACAGACGCTATGCGTGATGATCATCGATTTATGATCTCTGTGAATAAACATTTACATCTTGAACCCCAACAGCGTTTTGAAGCTGTGAGGAAGTTTATAAGTCAACTTACAAGTACTCAGACGGTACACCAAGATTATTACATGCTTTTATTTACTTTTGACTTTTAATTGGGAATTCTGAATTTCTGGATGTTGTATTCAATTGAATAGATTCGAGATGAGATGGAAAGGTGGGGGTTGAGATTGAACCCAAGTTTGATCAAAGTAAATGCACGTACGCTTCCCAAACAATACGGAACAATAGTTACGAAAAATAATCAGAATTTTGTTCCTGCTGCAGCTGATTGGACGGATCATCTTAAAGGTACCTTACTTTGTTTATAAATCATTATGAAAATCTATTCTTCTTGTTTTAAAAACTACACGGACAAACGTTTTTATCACTAGGAACTCATATGACGAAAAGTATCAACTTGATTGACTGGGTAATGATTTGTCCATCTCGAGAAAAACAAAATCTTGACAAAATTTTAAGCACAATGATAATGGTGGCCAAAAAGATGGATTTTAGAATCAGCAACCCCAAAGAAATGTAAGCGTTTTGTTGTGGCATATTATTTACTGCCCATTGTTCACATTCCGTGTACATTTTTTGTGTACATGATGATCGCTGAATCTGAAATAATAATTGACCTAACTCATATATTTGAAATTGTAATATACAGAATCCAACTGCGAGACGTTAACTCTACCAGCTACTTCCAGGCTGTGAGTCAAGCAGTCTCAACCCATGGGGATCAATTGCAAATGATATTTGCTATATTAGTGAACAACAGGGTGGATAATTATCAAGCTGTAAAAAAACGCTGCTGTGTAGATTTTGCAAGTACGTGTAATTGCCAGAATAACCATTCTTATAGAAATGTTTTTTTAAAACTACGATTTAATCATTGATTGCATTTTATTTATATTCATTATTAGTTCCGTCTCAATGTTTCTTGGTTAGAAATGTGCAAAAGAATTTGATGTCCATATGCTCCAAAGTTGTTATTCAAATGAACGCCAAACTTGGAGGGGAACCATGGAATGTGGCTAATTTACCACCAGTAAATGCCAATAATTAATAATCAATCATTAATATAAAATATGAAACGTAGTTTAGATGTTAATTAAGTATTTGTCAAACACATTTAACACTTTTTTATTTTCTGACAGAACACAATGATTGTGGGATTTGACGTTTACCACTGCGGTAAGCGAAAAGAGGACAGTTATGGTGCAACGGTTGCATCAGTGAATGCAACCATGTCCAGCTTTTACAGTACCGTGTCACCACATAAATCCAAAGATGAATTATCAGGGAACATGGGAGTAGATATGACCAGTAAGTCTAATTGTACAGATTCCAAACGATTTAATTGATCCTCTAAATGTAATATGTATTGCCATGCTCATATTATGCTCATATAATACACATTCTAATTACGAATTTTCAGAATGTCTAAGTGCCTATAAGCACGGAAATGAAAAACTGCCAGACAGAATAATTATCTATCGTGACGGTGTCGGAGAAGGGCAACTGCAATTTGTGTATAGCACAGAGCTTGAACAAATAAAGGTTACATTACAGTTACTACTTTAATGCGAAGGAAGATTATTATAATTTAATTATGTAGGTATTCGGTAATAATGAAATCATTCACATACTCCGATTGTTTTCAATTAGAACGCCATCAAGACTGTGTACGGATCTGCAACTTTCCCCAAGTTGGCTTTTGTAGTTGTGACTAAAAAGATTAATACCAGATTGTTCTGTCCTGACTCAAATCATGTTGGAAATCCTCCTCCTGGTACTTTAGTGGATGACGTAGTTACACTACCCGAAAGGTGAAAGCGCAGTACTTTTTTTGCTTCACTTACAAATAACGGCTTATTAACCAAAATCGTTGATGCTCACGTACAACTTATATTTTCAGATATGACTTCTTTTTAATATCTCAATCTGTAAGACTGGGCAGTGTGAGCCCCACATCGTACAACGTCTTGTGCGACACTACAGGATTTTCTCCCGACAATATGCAAAAGCTCACATACAAGCTCACCCATATGTACTTCAACGCATCGGCAACAGTTGCTGTTCCAGCTCCGTGTCAATATGCTCACAAGCTGGCGTATTTGACCGGAGCTATTTTAAAAACACCTGGCGACGAAAGGCTTGCTGATAGGTTATATTATTTATAAATGTTTACTTTTTTCCATGTGTTCAACCAACAATCATAAAATGTATATCTGGAGAACAACTCTAGTGCAATTTTTGATTTACATAGCCGCTGTTACCTCAGTCAGTGGCATTCAGTGTTATGTAGATTGTGTATTAAAGCAGCAGATGTTGCTCTAAGATGTTTAAAATATTTTATAGAAAAGATATGGTTGTACGTTGTACAGAAAATGGTGTGGGTGATGGTTGAGAGACACTTTTACTTTGAATACTTTTATGTAAAATATTTTACACCTGCTCTTTGTTCAAGGCTTGCCACATCGACACAGCAATAAACCCAAAACAATGATTTGGGTATATACTCTATTCTGTACTTTACACATTGAAATCATCATAATGACATAATAACTTAAACCAGGCACAGGGAGGATTTGTATGGAAAAACTTATGTGCTCCAAGTGCTACAGATCTTGGCTTTGTTTCTTTACTTTTAATAACTGTTTTTGGATGTTTGGAAATATATTTACCAGATTATTTTAATAAAATTACTTGATAGTAACCTTTGTTTAAGTTTACCATTTATTTTTCAAATGGGAGACGAATTATTTTACTATTAGTGATGTAGGTTTAGACTACCATTTAGTGGAGTTACATAGTTGTGTGATTAGTCTACTTGTGCAACCTTTCAGATTCAGATGGGATAGATTGGACCTTGAACCGAGGTTTACATTGTAGAAATATTGTCGTATAGTTATATTTACAAGTGGCAAAAATCTAAGTAATATAGCTTCCCCTAATACAATCGACGAAAATTGTTAATAAATAATAAAACATTTTTGTAAGTTTCCACTTATATGTATGTTGCTACTTATGAGTATTTTAGCGAGTTGGTGAAGTTAACTTACACAGGGCATGCCTAATTTGATGAATAATGAAATGATGAAATAATGAAAAATTCAGCGCCATCTACACGCTACGCTTGAAGCAATAAACGCGCTAAA
>JAQFYB010007082.1:0-11271 GCA_034694085.1 Pogonognathellus longicornis
GCGGACCACTTCCGTCAATTGTGGGTGGTTACCTAGCTTGCGGTTCGGGTTACTTAGTTCCGGGTGGCGGGCTACTTCGCTGATGAGACTGAGGAGGTGCTCACAAAGAGTGCTCAGTCTTGATTGAGGTGTGAAAAATTACATCGGAATGTGTATTACCTAGACGCACAAGATAGCGTCTAGGTATTACTAAGAATTGGAACTGTCGCCACGCGATCAATAATATCAGTTTTATGATATTGTCTCAGCATAAACCATTTTCACTTATGAAAGAGTTATTGCTATTGCTAATACTACATATTTGAATATCCAGTACATTTTATTATAACAAATGGTACGGTTTTTACATAATTTAATATCCAGTACATATTATTACAAAACATGGTACGGTTTTTACTTACTGTGAACAAACGTACAAACAAAACTTGGAAATATGCACTTTGAAATATCCTTCAAAAAACCAAAATAAGCACTAAAAGCTGTAAAAACATGAAAATATGCTCTAAAAGCCCAAAATCGGATAAAACATGCCCTAAAAACCAAAATCGGAAAAAAGACAAAAACATGCAAAATAAGAATCTGTATTTAAGCTTCTTATGGCCCGAAACGTCCAAATACGGTGTGCAGGGCCCATCGAAATGTACATGCTTTTGCCTGCCTTTCCACTCTCTACTTATTAAGCTATAACGCAGCCCAACACTATTTGTAGATGGGTCAGTGTTTTACGGGGCTGCGTTATAGTTATTTGATACGAAGGATTAAGAGAAATGTTGGCTGAATTTATTGGTAAATTGGTATTTCTTTATGTTTGTTGCTTGCTTGATATATTTTATTAACAATCTTTCACATTCTAATACATAATAGGGTAATAGTAGGTACTGTTGTAAGTATATCTGTTGACAAATTTTCATTACAAAATTATTATAATTTATTATTTTAACATTTAAAAAATAGACTCAGTTTCATCCACTGTATGATGTGTATGAGCCGAGAGTGGAATTAAAGTCAATATAGTACCTTATTGTGTTAACATTCGCAATTCGACTTATTTTATTTAACTACAGGCATTTACCTCCATACTTAAGAACAAGTAAAATTAGTGCAAAAATATGAATTGTACATGCTATAAGGCTATAGATACAGATTTTAGCTATTGAACTATTACGATGCATTTTAAATTGCACGAACCAAATGAGTTATTATAATTATGAGAATGTAAGAAGAAATCTTCACAGCGTTTGGCTATCAATGCAGCTTTACTGTTTGTTGAGAGGTTGAACAATCAAGGGAACGTTATTTTAGTAGTAATTCATAATCTAAAATGTAACCTTGCAGATATATGGAAACAGCAGCAAAATGGGAAGAACATGTCTCAATATGACGTAGGCATTCATAGTTTTTATTTACACCACAATTAAGATTCTCGTGAGATTTTACGTATATTGTATAGTTGTTCATAATTCTTCTTAACAAAATGTACATGCACATTAATACATACCCTCATAGCATTGTGACCTAGGAGGGAAATAAGTTCATCCTTCCTCAATACTCTTGTTTCATCATACTGTATTATCATAATTTTCGTACATTTATATTTTATAACGTTTTCAATCAACTGTAGCAATTTTTTTACTATTACATATAAACGGTTTGGTCAAAATGAGCCAAAATTCGACATGGAACAATTCCTTTCTACCTTTATGGGTTAGATTTAAATACATCTTCATCAAATGGTATATTCCTATCAAATTTTTAATTCACGAATATATTACTACGCCCAAAAAAATTAATACTGCGGGTAAGAAAAATCATTTCTGCATTGTAATTCATCTTATACTAATTCATTTATTTAGTTGTACTTTTAGTAGGCAAATATTATGCATTAATGAACAATTAATGTTAAAATGAAAATAGATTGGCATTATTCACAGCACTTTCAAAAATACTCCTTTGTAAGTTATTTTACTCTATACTCGATTAAAAATCAGAAACTATTAAAAATCACTGTGATTTCATATCACACTTTGTATTTCATTTAAATTAAATGAGTTAGGTACTTGCCAAATCAACCATTTTGAAAATTATTTAAAACAATTCGTTATGTATCAATTTTTGGAAACATAGAGTAGGTCCAAAATATATAATCAAATACGTATTGAGTCAGAATGGATATACATTTAATGTGTCCAGTCCAGCAGGCGCGTAGCCAGGATTATAAGTTGGGGGTACATAGTAGGGTTATATATATTATACAGACATTTATTTTCGGAAGGGCAAAATTAGATAAGAAGTCCATAATAACGCGTTGCAATGGAGTCAGTTACGTCAAAACCAATGTAAATTTAAATTGCATCGAATTTGCGCGTACGTTCCATTTTTGGACACATACATACGTGTTAAAGCAAAATAGAGTTAAGGGTTACACGGAACCTGGTCCAGGTCGGTTGTTAAGTATGGTTTTCGAACCGATTTGGGTTTTGTTCTTAATCTTTCGGTTTCGGTATGGTTGTTAAAATTTGCAGCTCAATATAATATTATTACTGTGAACACTGTGTGAAATGTAAGTAACTCCACCTTCCACCATACAATACAGTATGTACGATGTAGCCATAAAGCCATATCGATCCTTATTACCATTTTTAGAATCCCATAAATATAATACCAGTTTTAACTGGGTTCCTATTTATACTTTTGCTTCGGTTCCGGCATCAAATGAATTGTTTCGATTCTGGAAATTTTTCTAAATTGCCGGACTTGAAAACAACTTTTTGGAATACTAATGGTTATATCTTAACGATGAAAATGCTTATTTAATTGTGTTTCTCAGTTTGGGAAAAACGGCCGGGTGATGTTGCAATAGTGACTGGAGCTAATCGAGGTTATGGTTTTGAGACTGTAAAACGACTATTGATGCATGACTACCATGTAATTCTAGGTAGGTACATATTTTTTATATACTTTTTTAGATGTCAGAGACACTGCATTTTGAGATATATACTCCTTAAATATAGCTGTATACCATGACCATCTTAAAAACAATTTTTTGCTTTACATGACAATTTTTATATTGTTATTCAGCTGTACGAAACGTTGAATTTGGAATTCAAGCAGTAAAGCAAATAAGGGAATCTGGAATTAACTCTGGCTCTGCCTCCGTTCAGTTCCTTGAATTAACTTCGTTTGAATCAGTTCGAAAATTTGCAGAACACATGTTGAATAATTATCAAAAAATTAATCTGCTCTTCAATATTGGTTTGTTTAAAGTATTTGTATATTTTATGATTATAATTTTCAAATCCATTATTTCTTAAATAACTTGAACTGGAACATGGGAATCTATTTTTTATAGCTGGCGTGGGATTTGTAAACAAATCGCATACAGAAGATGGTAACGTGGAGACTTTTCAAGTAAATTACCTTAGCCATTTTTTACTGACGAATCTTTTATTGAAGCAAATGAATGAAACTGGGAAAAAGTGTGGAAGGAATTCAAGAATTATTAATATGGCTTCAGTGGCACAATATGGAGGCGATTTGAATTTTCAGGACCTTCAATCTAAGTAAGTAGAAGTACACATTACATACAAAATTGACCTTTTTATAATAAATATTATAGCTAAAATTGAATGGTAATATTTAGGAAAAACTACATTAACTCGAAAGTCTATTTCGATTCAAAACTTTGTGTTGTGACATACACAAAATTTCTTGGAAAACAACTTAGTAATGAAAAATCTAATGTTCGGGTTTATTCCATACACCCGGGAATTACTCCGAGTTCATTATGGGAAAAATCTGTGTTAATCGGAGCTCCCGCAGCAAAATTGTTAAGAAAATTGTTTCCCGTAAGTATTAAAAATGCAATCATTCTAATGAACTATAATTTTTATTTATTGTGCAAGTAATTCTGTGTAGTATTTAGTTTGGAAGTTATTGTTTATCGCATGTTATTTTATCATTGCTTTCAGAAAATGGATGACACTGTGCTAAGAGTTTTGAATCTTGGATTTTCTCCGGACTATGAAGAAATTAATGGGACATTTTTCTTGAATGACGAACCTACGAAATGCAATCCTCAGGCAGATGACTCTCTCATTCAAAATAAACTTTTCAAAATTACACAGCAACTAACTCAATTAAATGTGAATTAATTCCTTTATAAAATTAATAAAACAGATTGTAGCCAAATAATGCATTCAATACATTTTGTAGGTTGTATATTCATACCATCATGTAATATCTTTTAAATACATTATTATATATGACTCATTTCATTATTCATTAATCGTTTACGATATTAAATCCTTCCTATTCACTCAATACCAACTAATTTTAGTTTATTGTACCTTTCGGTATTTATTACATTAAACTTTTCTATCATATAATATTATTTCTAAAGTTATTACACTTTTTTGAATATTCACTGCTCGTACTGTAATTATTTTAAACATCTAAAAAACGTATATTTCTCTATAGCTTGCTATAAAAAACGCCCCAACTGTGTAGAAAATTTTGTTCTCTCACGATCGAGGTGAGAAGCTTTGGAGAAAATCGAAGTGGGAGTAATAGCATGAGTAGTCGAAACTGATTCTCTTATATGTATACTCTCAAACTCTCAATATGTGCCACTATAAGATAGGTATTAATTTTTAAAGGGGGAAGAATCGGCAATATTATTATATTATGTAATCAATGTACCTTGGCTATAATATTGTTGGCAAATGTTTCTACAAAGTTTTGCAATTTTAATTATTAACATGTATTTTGTGTTCATTTCCAAGTTAATGAGCATTTAAAGAAAATTTCACATTCTAAAAAACCAAAAGATCAAAAGATGCACGCAAAAATTATGTTATAGATAAGAGAATATTATCTGAGTTGGTGGGATTGATTTTTTCTTGAAAATTGTTGCTTAATGCTGAGCCCTAATAAAAAGAACACGTATAACAGCAGTTCATGATCATAATATTACAAAAATATCGAAATGACTACGGCAAGTTAACATAACCATTTGGTGCAGTTTTTGTAAGATTCTTCCTTATTGATGAGAGAATATTGAGAGATAGCGTACATCACTGGCGTAGCAAGAAGGAAATTACCACCACCACCCCACCCCCCTCGAAATCCCGATAAAATAGATGATTTATTATTTTATCAAAAATGTACCGAAATTATATGCATTTTACGTTTAATTTTGCCCAATTTTGCTGAAGGATGTTTATTTATATGAAATCATGTAATATTAGTATTAGTATGAAAATCATGTTAAATTAGTTAGGTGACCTAAATTTAATAACCAAATTTATACATAATTATACTGTAACTACACAAACCATTGTATGTATTTCGTATGTCTCTTATGAGAAAATTCTTGCATATTATTTTGTTTGTATCCTTGCATGTTCAACGGAAATACAAATACTGTCAGTTCGGTATTGTATGATTTTTTGCATTTTTATAAAAAAACATTGGCAATTAAAAAATATGAACCATTCTATTCAAAATACTATTTTCTGGTATAAAAAATTAAAAGCAAAAGTAGTAGGACATAGGAGCACATAATATTGAATATCTGTTACATAGACTGATATGGACAAAGTAAGACATAAGTGTTGAGTGTCAGTCAGTTTATGTCCCATACTCTAACATCTAATGTCTAATGTCTGAACTGAAGACTTCAATTTAAAAAAAAATTAAAAAAGGGTTGACTGTTGAAATAAAATATGAATAGCCCAGCAGTTTGCGTAATTTGTCTCGACGGATTAGCAAACAAAATTTTTGTACCTTTAACCGAATCGGCAAAAATTTTCAACAATTCCTTCGATTTCTTACACTCTGCTCTGACGAAAGACATTCCGTTAGAATTCTCCAACCAAAATCAACTCCCCTTTTGTAAAAGTTGTTTTGATTCTGCTCTTCATCTCATTCAACTCTCTGATCAACTTGCTGCCCTTCAGAAAGAAATTACGGATTTAACTGTTGCCTTTTCACTTTCTGTTTTATATCGGCGAACTCAAGCTGAAGTTTTGAAAAATGACACGAAGAAAACTAAAATTCCTTTTCCATCATCATCAACATCAAAGCAAATGATCGAATTAAATGTAACTGGATTGTCTCAACTTTTTTCAATCCATCCACTGCAAATTGACTTGCAACTTAATAACCCTGAGACGACTTACATTGAAAATACAGATATTGACGTTGAAACAAGTTGCCGAAGTGTTAAGAATAATAATTTTAAGCAAGAAAATAGCAGGCACACTGATGATACTTCAATATTGGAGTCCACCGAATGCGACGAAGAAACAGTAAACGATCATATATTTATTAACGCTGATGAAGAGGAACATTTAATAGAACATTATGTTGAATCGGATGTGCAGAATCTTGACTTACAACAGCCATTTGATGTCAATGATCCTCTTAGTCTTGCACGTAATGAAAACAATATCGTTGCAACTGCCAGAAAGAAAATAAGACCCGTAAAAAAGACCGACGTGAAAATAGAAGTCATTGTTACAGAAGGATCAGATTTATTGAATTCGATCAAGAGACCAACTATTCAACTAAACAGTAAATATCCTGCATTTTATCGCTGTTTGTTCATTTATTTTGTAATCGTAAGGCAATTTCTCTGGATTTTTATGATACATTTGATTTAACTTTAATCTATATATACCGAACTTTTATTTGTTTTTAGAACTTCGAGTAAGCAGTAAACGCAGCAAAACTGTTACGAATATATTGAGCAGCCGTCATCTTCCATCAACAAGCAAATCTCAATCTTCTTCCAAACGTTCAAAGAAGTCCAATCGGAAAGCAACTAAACCAAGAAAACCTGGACGCAGAATTAACAATAATTGTAAATTGCAGTGCGAATATTGTTCTAAATATTTTAAAAATAAGTCGCTATTAACAGTCCATTTACGAATCCACACTGGAGAAAAACCTTACCAGTGCAGATTTTGTCAAAAGTCTTTTAATCAGGTTCCACATTTACGAATTCACGAAAGAACTCACACAGGAGAAAAACCCTTTAAATGTTTATATTGTGACAGGAGGTTTGTAAGTACAACTAATAGAACTAGTCATCAACGGCTTCACACGGGAGAAAAACCTTATAAATGTCATTATTGTGACAAAACTTTTAGCGAAACGGGCAACAGAAACAGACATATGAAAGTTCATAGATGATGTTATGCAATTGTCACTGAATAAAATAGTACCTAATTAAACCATATGCCTGAGACATTTAATGTATAATGCAATAATCATTAGAATAGTAATGCATTATATAAACTGCATCTAAAGCGTTTCTTTAGCGCCATTTTAAAATTCTCATAATTTAAATGGAAAAATCTATTTATACACTTTTTATAGTTGTAGTTACTAGTTGTAGTGATGATTTTTATTTATCTTCGTTTCTAATTCTATGAAATTATAATTACTTACTTATTTGTTACATGATTCGAACTACAATTTTATTATAATTTATACTATCCTCGCATTAGTTATATTACAATTAGAACAAGTAAAGAACGATTAAATGAAATATTGGCATTAAATAATAAAGGTTGACATACTAAAATTGTTACAAAAGGTACAAAAATATGTTTACAATGAAATTAGCACACAATGTTTACTCTATCTTAATTTATGACCTTGTCCATATCCTATCCTTTAAACATAACATGACTCCATCTTCAAATATCGGCATTTCTATTTTCCGCTAATTGAACATAAAGTTTTTTGTCCAATTGTTTTCGGAAACTTCGAGTCAGTTGGCAGCTTTGTAATACACCTTTTGGCAACATATTTCTTTCGGATTCCACTTTGTAAAACTCTTCGAACTGATCGTCAGGTAGGTTGCACAATTCAATTTGTATTTTAAATGTAAGCACTACAATATTAAATCCGGCAGCGGTTTCATATGATCGCAAAAGGCTCATTAATACAGTATTGGTACTGTATGACTTGGTGTTAGCGGTTGAAACACTTTTTGTAGCTTCTTCGTCAGAGTCATTCTCAAGATCAGAGGACGTTAAAACGCCACGAGACACATCAAATATTCCATGTGAATCATCAGCTAATCTCGGCATATCATCTTGGGTTACACTAGCAAAAGATGGCTCAGATCCTGTGCATATTCCTGCTATTGAGGCGTTTTTTCCAATATTTCCGAAATCTTCAGAAACTATTTTCGATCCTTCCGTCATTGGAGCGGAAATGGAAATTTCTGGTTGGTCTGCTAATTGGACATTTTTGGAAATATTTGCAATATCTTTTGAGGCCATTTTTGATTCTTCCGTCATTTGATCGGAAATGGACATTTTTGATTGGTGAGCTAATTGGACATTTTTGGAAATATTTGCAATATCTTTTGAGACCATTTTCGATTCTTCCGTCATTTGATCGGGAATGGAAATTTCTGATTGGTGAGCTAGTTGGACATTTTTTGAGGCCTTTTTCGATTCGTTCGTCATTTGATCGGGAAAGGAAACTGATTGGTCAGCTACTTGGAGATTTTTGGAAATATTTGCAATATCTTTTGTGGCCATTTTTGATCCTTCAGGCATTTGATCCGAAATGGAAATTTCCGATTGGTCAGCTAATTGAACATTTTTGGAAACACTTGCAATATCTTTTGAGGCCATTTTTGATTCTTCCGTCATTTGATCGGAAATGGACATTTTTGATTGGTGAGCTAATTGGACATTTTTGGAAATATTTGCAATATCTTTTGAGACCATTTTCGATTCTTCCGTCATTTGATCGGGAATGGAAATTTCTGATTGGTGAGCTAGTTGGACATTTTTTGAGGCCTTTTTCGATTCGTTCGTCATTTGATCGGGAAAGGAAACTGATTGGTCAGCTACTTGGAGATTTTTGGAAATATTTGCAATATCTTTTGTGGCCATTTTTGATCCTTCAGGCATTTGATCCGAAATGGAAATTTCCGATTGGTCAGCTAATTGAACATTTTTGGAAACACTTGCAATATCTTTTGAGGCCATTTTTGATTCTTCCGTCATTTGATCCGGAATGGAAATTTCTGATTGGTCAGCTAATTGGACATTTTTGGAAATACTTGCAATATCTTTTGAGCCCATTTTCGATCCTTCCATCATTTGATCGGGAATGGAAATTTCTGATTGGTGAGCTAGTTGGACATTTTTTGAGGCCATTTTTGATTCTTCCGTCATTTGATCCGGAATGGAAATTTTAGATTGGTCAGCTAATTGGACATTTTTGGAAATACTTGCAATATCTGTTGAGGCCATTTCCGATCCTTCCATCATTTGATCCAGATTGGAAACTGATTGGTGAGCTAATTGAACATTTTTGGAAATATTTGCAATATCTGTTGAGGCCATTTTCGATCTCTCCGTAATTTGATCGGGAATGGATGTTTCTGATTGGTCAGCTAATTGGACGTTCACTGAAATAGATGTGGATGTTCCTGCACATTGATTAGCTAAAGATGGTGTGGTTTGTACTTCAACTTCGTGCTTTAATAAAGCGATTTTTCGTTTCGGTGTAGCAGCGGATGCAAACTTCCCATATGATCCTTGAAACTGTTTACGCAGTGCGTCAACATTATTTCTTCGAAAGTGTGCAGCATCTGAATATACGATACGGTCCAACATCATTTTTGGATTTCCTTTTGTAACGTTTCTGGGAAACCTTTTGGAAGACCAAATCGGAATCGTGGATAATTGATTTTCATTGTCAGTGAAAACAATTGGTTGTGCGTTTCTATTGAAAATCTGTAAAAACGTGAACATTAGTATAATAGTAATATTATTGACATGCCCGTATTCAGGGGATGGGAAAACGGGCAATTGCCTCCTCCCCCGAAATCCTAATAAGAAATATAGTTAATAAGAAATTCAAACTAATGAAATGTTTTCTCACTTGATTTGGACTTTTGTGGCTCCGACTGGGTTCCTTATCCTTCGGAATGAGAGAACTTTGTTCCTCTGCGTTGTTGTGCATGGTCAAAGACATGTCACTCACGGCTTGGGGGAGATTTTCATTAAATGTTTTAAATGCCGAAAAATTTTCTTCTCCACCCCAACAAGTCATCTCCATATTTTCAGAAGTGGTTGCGGGCTCATCTTTTCTTTGTTCATTTACTGAACTTTGGTTGACTGCGGTTTCATTTACGGTTTGATGGACCTTATTTGGTGATTCACAATTTAATTCAGTTTTTCTCAAGGCCTCGTGGAGCACAGTCATAGACATATCCTGAGTAGGCAGAGGTACATTCCCATTATAAGTTTGAAATGCTAAACAACTGTCCTCGCCTTCACCACAGAAGGTCATTTCCATATTTTCTGTCTCCAGAAAAGAAGCTGGCTCATATTGGTTTTGCTCAAATGATGAAACTTGATAAGCTTCATTTGGATTTGCCAAAGTTGGTGAAGTAGATTTTGTCACAGTTGGTGAAGTAGATTTTGTCACAGTTGGGATTGAATCCATGTGGAGTACAGTCATTGACATATCAAGTGTAGAATAAGGCAAGTTCCCATTATATGTTTTGAATGCTGAAAAATTGTCGCTCGCATCGCACCCAAATGTCATTTCCATATTTTCAGTCCCCCTCCAGTAACTGGATATTGGCTCATTTTGTATCCCCTCATATAACGAACCTGGATGCAATTGATTTGTATGTGCTGCCAATGCCGCATTTGGTGAACATTCGTCAGTTTCGTTGAAAACTGCGTCAATCATTGTCATCGACATGTCCATAACAGACAGAGGCACATTTTCATTGTTGGTCTCAAAAACTGAAAAACTTTCATCTCCTCCAGCGCAGAAAGTCATTTCCATATCAGGGAATTCTTCTTGTTTTTTGACACACAAGTTAGGAATTTCTCTATCGTAAATAAATGGAACAACATTAAATCATTAACTAACCCAGTTCCATATTTTAATCAACTTCACCCTATTGCATGCAACATCTTTATACTCAAATAAGTGATAAGTATTTTAACCTAGCACCCTTACTTTACTTCAGCTTTCGACGAAAAGCTGACTCTCTTGGCTCTAATTGATGTGGTAGTGTTGCTGACGATACTGATACATTGTTGTACCTGGGGTTGTATTTCTTCTGTGTCCGTTCCTAAAGAGTTGCGCGATTTTAAAATCTACGAAAAAAATAATAACGAATTATTACATGCATGTGATGGTGAATTACTGAGTTGCATAAGTCCGTTTGGAGGCTCATAAAATGAGAAGGTGCCTAAAACACATGTTCTTTCGGCCAAT
>JAQFYB010007083.1:0-11271 GCA_034694085.1 Pogonognathellus longicornis
ATAAATTAAAAACAGAAGAAACAATTTTGTGACAGTTTGAATAAATTAAAAACAGAAGAAACAATTTTGTGACAGTTTGAATAAATTAAAAACAGAAGAAACAATTTTGTGACAGTTCGAATAAATTTAAAACAAATCATTTGTTGACAATCGGGAAAAAGCAAAAAAAAGGGACAATCGGGAAAAAGCAAAAAAAAGGGACAATCTGTGACATCTAGGCGAAACTATATAATCAAATCAATTTGTGAAAATTAGGGGAAAGTAAACGGAATTCATTAGTGATATTCGAGAGGCAACAAAAATAATTAAATCGTTACATTAATGGCAATTAACGTTGTGACAATTTGGACTGGAGCAACAGCAGGAGAATCAACTTTTCACAATCGGGGCTATTTAAAATAAAAGAGAACTAAATGTTGTCTCTTTTAGAATGAAGTGATTATTATAAGAGAGTGATAGTGATAAGGAAGTTGGTGTAGCTTATTTAAGACCGAAGCACACACACACATCAATCGTATAAAGTGGGAGATGACAGACATGAATCGCATGAAATCTATTCAAGGGTATAAAGAAGTCTAGGTATATAATATTTTTCAATCAGCAAGCAGAAATCACCAGCAAAATTTCAACACCAATACTCCTATACAACAAAAAAGTCAAAAGCACCAAGATGAGGAACGGAATTGCAAAGGGAAGGAACATTTAGAAGAAATTGTGAAGGAAATTGACTAGAACATGCAATGATGAGACTCCTAGTATCGGAAGATAATTGGATAATGGACGAAGACGGCGACTGCACCTTGCAGAACAGCCGTAACGCGGAACAGATGCAAATTGAGGAAATGAAGCATCAAATATATTAAACTTTATCAAAACAACATCAGTGTAAGATACAGAGCTAGCCCAAAATAGAAATGATCGTGACAGTGGGCTAAATCAATTTGGCATATATACTATATCACAATGAAACTTTGATATTCTAAATATTTGAACTGTGTTCTATTTGTCTGAGTAGGGCGCTTCGGAACAAATCATTTTAGGTAAATCAGCTAAATGGAATGGAAAAATTAGAACAGAAAATGTCACTTTTTTCAAAATTGGAGGAGAACTTGCAAATATTATACACATCGAAAATGCTTAGTTTTTCCAGAAGAATATTTTGAACATTCTATTTTATTCATCAATTGTTACATTCAGGGAAATCCCTAAAAACGGGTGTGGTAAAGTTTTACTGTTTCAAAAACTACCATGTCCTTAGCCGCGTTATCATAAAAAACTTACTTCAGAACTCTATAAAGGTATTTTCTTTGGAGCAAGTAAATACAAATTTGGTAACGGGTGAAAGGAGAAGGTCAAATTAACGATATAAAAAATTAGCCAAAAATCAAAAAAATGAGATTAAAATGTATTGATAACCACCGCAACCAATATATTAGCCATTAAAGACCACGTAGTATACGAGCAAATAAAAGTACTAAGTCTAAGGTCTAATCAAATCACAGTGTGTTTTGTCATTCCAATCCCACTACAACAAGATTAGAAACAAATACCTGGTGTCTCAAACCTTACAATAAAATATTGGTATGAAACAAAATCGTCTGGGCCTGGTATAGACCACAAACAAGTAGCGTATTCACTTGGAAAGAAATTAATTTGATTAATCAATTAACATTTCTGCAATTGCTTTAATTTTGTTGTGTAAAATTTATTAGGTATGGATATAGAGTGGTATCACACGTTTAGCATGGTAATTTTGTTTATTGCATGGTGTTATTTCTATAGTGTAGTAATTATGCATATTGTATGGTATTATATGCATAGTGTAGTAGATATGTATTATATGTTATTGTGTTACGTGTTTAGTTTAATAGGTATTTATATATTATTCTGGTAAATATGCAGATATACACATACGCCCGTATTCACGGTGTAGGCAAACCGGCAATTGCCCCCCGAAATCTAAAAAAAAAGATTACTTTGCCCTGAAAGGAAAAATAACTTCTTCACAAAATTCGTCGCAATGTAAAATCTTTGTATGTTGGATGCTGTCACACACACAAACATATTTAGTCTTGCCTCTGGCAACGAGAAATATGGCAAAATGCAAAAATGAAAAATAGAAGATTGCTTGTCATTGACAAAACTAAAAACATATATAAATAAATGGGGCACTCTGAGCCTTGAACTGTTGCGACAAACCTAATTCTGCATGTAACGAGACAAACACCACATTGATTTTTCTCAATAGATGTAAGTACTTTCACTCACAGTTGTAGACTTTTCGTTTTATTTGAAAAAGTTAATATTTTTAGTGATTTGCCAATTAATAGTTAACGTTCTAGTAACCACTAATAACATAATGGATGCATTAAAATGATTATTACAATACAGTTTTCAAATACAAAATGTTTATAGTTAGAGACGGACGCATCCCCCAGGTCACATGTTTAAGGGAGCTGTAGAATAGAAGTAAATATCATGAAAAAGCGACTTCATTTGTCAATTTAGGTTCTATCAGTAGACTGTCATCGATCCTGCGAGATTATCTAAACAAACAAACATATAAAAATGTATTTCTGTTAATTATACGAATGGTCTAGATCTGAATTTTCCATAAACAGCATTCTAAGTATACTTTAAACTGAATACCTCTGTGCTAAATATTATGTTTTAATAACAATGCAAAAAATATGGATAATTAAAACTACATACATCTTTATTAAATAGATTTAGAGAACATGTTGCATATTATGTATTATCCCCAATTTGAAGACCCAATTTCTATTGAAACAAATAATAACAAAATTTAAGATTTAAAATTAATTCATAACATTCTATAAAACATACCAGTGAATAAACTACTATAATAAACTTTCCATGTTTAATCATATTTTATAACAAATATACCTATATATGTTCTATAGACAAAAAAGCTTCGTTGTCAACCAGCAAAGCACAAACAATAAATAATTTAGCATTAACGATTTAAGTAGAAAGTTTCTAGTAAGTAAGTATACAGCGAGTTTAACATTCAGCTACCACAATACCATACCGTAAATTTACATTGATTATTGCGTGAGACAAGAGTATCATTTGGCCAAACCAAATGTATATTTAGTTCAGACCAACGCTTTAAACTCTTAGCTATCGATTTCTGGAACAGTGTCACTGCAATGGTGATATTAAAAGCTAAACATTTAGATTTTAACTTTAATAAACCAAAATGATCAAAACAATATTTATTCCATTAATTTTATTCAACGAACGAAGCATAATAGGCAAATTAGACAAGTCGTATTTGAATCTAAACATTCATTTCCAAATTTTCTCAATTTTTTACTTAACATTATGTTTTATAAAAATTTGGAAAAAGATTTCGAAGAATTCCGTCACATAATAAATTGAAACATTATGTTTGGAGATAATATAATCACATTTCAATTAATATATGTAAATGGATGGGTATTGCATTAAATAGGTGGACAATTTATGTATTTAATGCATTAAGTAGTACGGTCTCTGGTTGGGTGGTTAGCCTAAAAGGAGCTGAATAAAAATACATACATACATACATAGTACGGTCTCTGGTCTAATCAATAGTGAAGTAGATATGCTAATTATAACATATATGTTCGATTGTTTAATTAGATGTCTAATCGATGATAATATTCATCTGTTTTAATATAATTCATGCTTAAAGATAAAAATAAAAGTACCTAATGAAATATGCAAATTAATTAAGATATGAACTTGAGTAATAGATAAGATTATAGTTCCATAAGTAAAGTAATATAACAAATTGTATTTAAAATCTTAAGGCTAAATGTTAGCATATTGTGCACACAAGACAACAAAATTTTAAAAGTAGCAAAATTTTTCTTACGTTTTACCTGTAGCGAAAATTATAATTTTTAAGTGTATACAATAGCATGTGTTTAGGTGCCCTATGATACGATCTCTGAAATGAAAATGAAAGTGTGTACATATTAGAGTGTAATAACTGTTTCCGTAAAGTAATCTCACCACATCTAAAATCATGCCGTCAATAAACGGATGCCCACCCTACTCCCTACCTTCATTCAATTATGTATGAATAAAGTTTTGTTGCTCACATGGCAAATGCATGTTTAAAACAATAATTTTTTTTGCAAAAGTTTCTATATGATAAAAAACGCATTTAGTATCTTGTTTGCCAATCATAGCAAGTATAAGTATTATTGTGGTAATTGATTGTATATTTGTCGTGTATTGCTTTTAGCTGAACCATGAATCTCGAGAAATCACTTCAAACGACCAAACATCAAGGAAAACAACGGAAGTTAGTTTGTCTGAGAAAACGTGCACTAGTATTATGGATGATAGAGATACATACGCATTAAATAAGAACTTACACTATGAGGTAACCATATATTTTATGTAAGGATAATACGTTATAGTTTGATACGATCAAATATCTTTGTCAATAACACTCGCTTTTAACGTTTCCCTTAGCAATTAAATGGCATAATATAATAATTTTGTGATTTTAGAAAGCCGCATGTATATTGTCCTACTCATATAACATTGCCAGTGAAGACAGTTTTAATGTAATTATTTGTATCAACATTCTACAAGTAAGTACTAAGGCAATAATGCATACCCACGTACAATTAAGGGGGACTGCACCCATTGTACTATAGATGAAGAGTATGCAGTTCAATTTACACAATAATGGTTTTGAGTATAAAAAACTGAGCGCCTTTCTATAGTCTATCTGACCGCAAAATTCAAAATTTGGTAATTCTACTTTCTGAAATTTCAGTCTTTGCCGAGTAGTTAATTACGTGAGAGATGTAATTTTTATTCATAGTGGAAATGAAAAATTTCCCCAAACTAGCCTTTAAGATAATATAATTTTTTTCTGTACTTTATAACAGGGTATAGGATTTTCAAAAAAGTTTCTAATGTTTCGATCCCCCAAATTGGATTTCTCTATTTAAATACATGGAGAAACAAGATTGATATAGACATCCAACGATAGAGATAATAGCGTAAAATTGTTCTTACAGTACTTGCCATTTCTCTCGTACAAGTTCATTGCTCGTAAGAGTATGAGTATTGAAAAAATAGAACGCTCCAGCATTTATAAGCAGACATTCAACTTCATTTCAAGATTTACTAACAAGCTGTGCACTCCCCCTTAAGTGTAAGAATTTTCATAGGATGGATTGATTTATTTGGTACGCAGTGCAGGTAATATTCTAGATACCTATATTATATTATTAGCAATCATCGCATCGGTTGCTAAGTAGATGCTTTTACTATGCACGTACCTACGTGGCTTTTAACCAGGAAAGTAGAATGTATATAATTTACTCTCAGGGAAACGTCGAAGTTCTTGTAGGATTGATCTGTAGCTGGTAGTATGTAATGACGTTATGCATTTCGTTGCCAACATAATATTTCACGTCTTGAGTTGAAACATTTCCTTCCAGTTCACACTATCAGTTGAAATCTAGAACTTCACAAGACTCCATTCAAAATTCAATATCTAAATGTACAGCATACCTACCTATAATATTCATTTAAAAAATAGTTATAGCATAACTGTAGTTACACATACTTTTGATAAAATAATAGTTCCACTTGAAAAGAATAAAATCACAATTTTTACGAAGCTATCCAAGTAAATATTAACGTGTTGGAAATATTGAATACACGTTTTTACATAGTATATATGAATATGAACCACAAAAACATTTAAACGTGAAGTATTATATTTTTTAGCCTCTTTTGTTCAATTTTCAAGATTATTTTCCAAACAGCACTCATCCATGTAGAATGATTCCAATTTAAACAAAACTATCAAACAAATAAATTGGCTATCAGAATAGTGAAAAGAAAAGTGATTTTGTGATAGTGAATATTGCACATTAACATGCCAAATATATTTAGAGCAAACTTTGCAAAAAAACCATGGACAATTATTATTTAAAAAGAAAACCAAAATTTTATGGTTAAGTTATTTTGAAGTGAAATTGATTGATTGAACATTTAATTTGCTGGTGTCTTGTCCATTTTAAGTGTGATAAACACAGATACAATGCCAGTAGAATTTACAAAAGAAGGGAATGTTCGTAATCGTTCTGTTTTAGTGTCATCCTCATCCCGTGTTTCATCCCGTGCTTCAGCTCCGATGGCACATGACATCCAAGAAATTGACGACATGTCTGAAGCAAAATTAATGTTTTTGTTAATTGTGGTCTTTTACGCAGCGGTGTTCACATTTTTGGTATTAGTAACTGCAACCAGGCCAATTACTATTAATGGACTTTCAATATATCAGATCGAACAGTTGCCCACAGCTATGCCATAAAATTCATGTGATGAAAATTTGGATCGATTGCCGATGTATTAGAAAACCTACAACGTTATAATTGTATACACGGACGACTCTTCATATAGCTGAATTTATCAGATTTTTAAATAAAAAAATTAACATTGACACTAAATTTTTCAAAGTAAAAAATTTATTAGCGAAGTTTTATAAATTAAGTTTGCTGTAATATAATATATTATACACTTCAAACTGAAGTTTTGCCTTTATAAATAATCAATTTCTGAATTATAACATAGGCAGCAAAATTCATTCTCGACTGTGTTGACATCAACAATTGAAAACAATTGAAATTATTTCTGAATTGTTAGTATAGGTACACAGTTGAAAAAATAAGCCACTAACAAAAAATATTATTAAAATTGGACAATAGAACAATTAAATTAACAATTATCTTATATATTACTTCGTGCTACGCCTCATAATAGTTCAAAGAAAACTGTCAGTTCGTCTCATCGAGTTTTTTTTAACCAAATCATTATTTCAACCCTTGAGCTAGAAACTGCCCTATAAATTGATACAATGAGGCCACATAATACACATCATGTTATCCTGGACACAATTGTGGATGTAGCTCTAATAATTTTTATTGTTATTTTATATGCTGCAATACAAAACTTATTATTAATAATTATTTCTGTAACCCAAAATATTGATGGACTTTGATTATATACTCTAAAAGACTGGTTAAAAAAGTGGTTTATGACTTTCTCCGAGGTAGCATTATGTCTCATTGACATATTGGTTGATTTCTACAGGTTGTTGTACTGATTGAGGATGATAGAGTACACTAGATTCCATATTTTATTGTTTTGAGGAAATATGAAAACCAATAATATGAAACCCGGAAAATAATTTACGCCAATTATATTGTGTCATAAGTAAATCGTGTGCGCGAGAAAATAATTTAACAACTAAGAATTATTATTATGCAGAATGCAATAAGTCATTAAATCGGTTGCACAATTCTTAACTGAATTTCCCCTCATATGTGCAATGCGGCCAACTGTGTCTATTGAAGATTATGAGAACTTGCCACATTATTCTGGCGCAATATTCCATTCAGTGTCTCCCAGGGTATCCCTTATTGAGGAACCTCTCAGATCTGTCAGTGCACACAGTGATTACGTTGGCACCTTTCAAGAAGTAGGGGATATCGATTCCGAAGAATGTGAAGATGGTGATCCAGACAGAGGAAAATTTGTGCTGTTACTCATCTTTTATTTGTTCTTATTTGTTTTACTAATGATATTATTACATAACAGAAATGCCGGGTATTATTGAGAGTCAATAATATCATTTCCGAACCTCGTATATGACTTCTGGCGTTGAGAACCATACAGAAACTATTGATGATTGGAAAATATTAATGACGATTATTGTTAGTTGTCTTTAATCATTTAATGCAATGTGAGATTTTGCTAGGTACATACCTAATGTGTTTTCCTAAAGAATTTCTGTCTCTTTAGCTTTTGATGTCTCACTAATTGAACTGACCGAAGTCACACCAAACGGAAACCAAATCCAGTCTGTATACTAGCAACGGAAATCGTACATGATTGAAAACAATATGATACAGTGGCGTAGCTTACCAGGGTGCCGCCCAGGGGCAAATGCAATACATCAAATGTAACATAACCAAATTCACCAACCATTATAAAATTATATAATGTTACGTACTACACTAATAATAAGTGCTTCCTACAATTACACGCGTTTACAAACAGTTTTTTTAAATTGTGTTTTAAAGTTGATATGTATTAGTTTTGGGTCTATTGCCGCCCCTCAGTAACCCTGCCGCCCAGGGGCAACTGCCCCCATTGCCCCTACGGTTTCTACGCCACTGAATATGAATATTGCTATGGTACAAAAGAAAAATTTAATAAAATGTAGAAAAATTATTTATGAATAATTTAATTTCCACATTTTTTTTATTTCTTAGTTGTTCAGAAATGATGATCAATATGGATATTCTACTATTAAATGTGCAACCATAATGGTTGTGGCATGGAAACATTATTGCACAGCAACAGAAAATCAATGAATGCCTGCATGAATCCATCAAACTGTCTGAGGTTTAAAAAATGTTTCAAGCAACTCACCTAACTAGTGGAGCAACCATTGTTCAAACTGTTAGTTAATTATATTATAAATGAAAAAACCATATTGTCCATTACGACAAATTACTAATGTGCAATTAAGTGTGGAGCAGCGCTCATTCAAATTAACAGTACATTGAATGAGACCAATAATATACCGGTGAAAAAAAGGGTTTGCCTTTTCCATTAAAAAAAGTTTAATTGTTTTATGTTTTTCAAAAGAGGAAGTCTGTCTGGTAAGGATAGAAAAACAGGAAGTTGGATTTTAATTTTTAAAGAATTATCTGCTTTTGGGTGAAGTAGACATTGTAAACCAAAACATCGTAGGTATGAATTTTTATTAGGGTTGGAATGTAATAGTAGTAATATCTAATAATAGCGGTATAATATAATATACAATAATACAAAATTATTTTGTTATTTATACACGTTTTATATTTAGTTATCTGTATTTCGTTGCATTGTAAAAAAGAAAAGTTATTCGATAGTATTATTTATTTATTTTATTGAGATGATACATTTTTTAACAAATTATTTACCATTGGTCGTTTTATAATATCCAAACTTTTGAATTATTGTTATAAAATGTTATCTCCTACTATAATAAGGTCTTAAACATGCACATATCCAGAATATTGCATTTAGCGAGATTTAAAATCAAAATCACAATTACTTTGTGTACAATGATTTGCGTGAAGCGTGAAAAAATTAAATAATTTTGTCCCATAGTAAATCTGAAATACGACGTATTAGCGTGTAGATAATTTCCCAAATTTTTTACTCGTTTGCATTGGCGTATTTAGGGTGAGGCATAAGGGGCTCGAGCCCCCCTCCCAAAATCCTCGGACTTTACTTTAGATAAAATGAAATGAGGTTTCTCCAAAAAACCAAAAAAGATGTCGTAAAAATGTAAAAATTCTCAATTTTTTTTCGATTTGTAACAATTTCCATTGATTTTGACTTAAATTTTCTAAAATGTTTGCACTACGCGCGAATTTTTTTTGCAATTTCCATTTATTCTGATTTAAATTTACACCAAGTTTTCTTTTTTTGCGCTAAGCGTGATTTTGTTGCAATTTTTGGACCTAATTTTATAATTATTTTCGAACCACTGACGTTATGTGACAAATGTTTGATCAAGGCCGCCTCTAATGTGTCACCTGGATACGCCCCTGTCCATTCGTTTCTATCCATAAAATCTTTGTTTCAACGTTTTTCAAAACGCACTAAAAAGTGTGAGTCTAATTTGGGCTTTTCTTATTATAATTCTTTCAGCTTTTTCATTTACATTAATTAGTAATATGATAGAATTTTTCTTTAGTGTTCATTGCAGCGCACTGCTTCAATATTGTAACTGAGTGTCATTTTAAACTTTTGCCAGAACGAACATAGTTTAAAAAAAGAAAATTATGACTACTATTGAGGATGTAACAGACTTGATAAATTTTCAAATAGAATATTATGACAAATCAAACATGTCATTTGTACTTTTTGCATAATTGTTTGGATTTTTTTTTGAAACCTGTCAACTATTTGGTGCATAGTAATGTATTCTGTGAAAGGAGTGGTGAACAAGCAACCGTTTGGGTATCTACGCAGACTATTTTGAATTTAATGAATCTATTGAATTGTAATAAGAGGTCCAATAATTGATTGAGGTGAGGATTACATAGACGTACATTATTCGTTTATTGATAATTCCATTTGATCCACATCATCATACAAATTTAATTTTATATTGTAATAATTCTGAATTTAATCATGTAATTGGAAAGCAACCAACTATTTTTTATTAAATGCAATATAGTTTGTTTCATTTTATCATACATAAACTTTATATTATATAGTCTTAAAGTACGTACAGGATTATGTAGCACTTATGCATGCAATAATTTGTTGATATTAATGTTATACGGTATATGCAGTTAACGTAGTTATACAGAAATATAATTACTAATAGGTAATACTAATATACAGAATTATCGTTAATGCTAAAATGTGATGAATGGATTAAATAACATAATTAATTTTTGACAATTGTATTATTTTAATTAATACTAAATAAACTTAAAATAAATTTTAACGTATCTAGAATAATTATAATTTTAAATGTTGAATTTCGTACATACTAATTACATAACATGTCAAATAGAAAACCGGTTAATTCTAAAACATGCTCTAGTCGGTGTTATAAAACACTGACATGTTTTGCAATTTCTCAATTTTTTTATCTCACATGACTGAAATTAGAACGATGATTTGTGTTTCTTTATTAGGTATACCTAATACCGTACCTAATACCTAATAAAGAAACACAAATCATCGTTCTAATTTCGGTACTAGGACTCTACCAACCCAGCGACATCACCAACCCAGCTACAGTACCAACCTCCATACACAAAGTATACAACACCAACCCGCTTAGTGTAAATGAGTACAGGCGACATTACTCACCCGCAATGCTATCTATCCGTCATTGAAGCACATTGCATGCAGTATAGTGTTTATTTATAATATATCCTCTGCTGTTATCCATGCTTCTCTACCATAATATTATTGGTTCGTGAGCTATTCAGAGTCTACAGTACCCATGCAATTACAGGGAACATTCTTATCACCAGAGCTCGGACATTTAATTTCCAAAAACCAATAAATATTTATTTAAATATTTGCCAAAAAACACCAAAATATTTTCTTAAACATTTTTTATAAAGCAAATCATTTTAACCTATAAAATTAATTTTCTATAGTTTTTCAGGTGTCATAGATAAAATAAACCGTACATAGCCCAAATTA
>JAQFYB010007084.1:0-11270 GCA_034694085.1 Pogonognathellus longicornis
ACTAAAATGTAAACAAACCAGCTCAGAGTAAACTTCTCCGATCTATGAATAGTCTTTTCCATTGCCATATCTCTGGTTTTTAAATGTTTGTTTGAGTATTTAAAATAATTTAGTTGTTTGACAAGCGTTAAATAAATCATCAATTTAACTGTGAAAACAACAAAAATGACACCTGCAATTTTACAAAGTCGACGTAATCTTGTCGAGAACATAAAGTCTTTGGAGATTCAGTTGACTGATCTGCAAGAAAGATTGAATATTATTGTAGATTGGATTGATTTACAATGCAATGGTAAGACATTGTTTCATTTATTAATTTACAACTTTATTCACGATTTTGAACCTTCATTTTTCCCCTCTCACATTTATGAATATTAATGCTGTCTTTTTGTTTTGATTCACTGCAGGATTTCTTGCCATACCCGAAACCGTTATAATTGCAATGCGTGGAAATGTTAGACCTACTTCATTGTCTGTTGTTACTCCAGCAAAGAAGAATAAAATATTTAGGTAATAAAGTGTAAAGATATTGCATTATTTTTTGTAAAAATGGTATTCGTAATTCGTATTGACAGATTTCTATTCCTACATCTTACACATTATAAATGGAATATTTTTGATTATTATTGTTTAGATCAAAGGTACCACTACATTTAGAAGCGAAGAAAGGGCAACCTCGACTAGTGAATGCACAACAGTCAAATAGTGACAGCCAGAAGCTTAGAATTAGGAATTCTGATGAAATTGAACATCAAAATCAGAGCAATAATCCAGTTGTCAGGTTGGATAAATTGAGTGAGGTGGACATTAACATTTTGAGGCACACGCATGACACTACCAATCTGCAGTATTCTAAAAAAACTGCCTACTCGAACATCAACTGCTTCAAAAACTCCAGTTTACTAGTGTGCCCTATTTGCAACAAGCATTTTAAATTAAGAATCCAGTTGGAAGAACATAAATTGGCTTGCCAATCAAAAAATTCAACCATTACATGCAATGAAAGTTCTTATAGGAAATGCAGGTAAATAAATGTAACAAATGATTTTTTAAACAGTTTTTAATAATTATTTTATTATTATAATATTCAATTTATAATTGCATTTATTCATTTACCTAAATATGTGTTTGTTTTAGCTGATAATTATTTCTAAACTATTTCTATATTTTGAACGAAAATTATATTTCACCTTTTAGGACAAGAAATAAGGATAGTGTATATAGAGATGTTCTTTCCTTCACACCAAATTCCGATGAGGAAAGCGATTCAGAATCTGAGTGTGATCCATTGGGAGATTCAAATGACAATTGTGCAGCATACATAATGGAAAATATCAATGAAAAAATTATTTACGATTTGCCAAATATATGTGTGGAATCTCAATCTGTCGTGAAGGATGAAATAGACATAAAAGAAGAGACAACGGAAGGCGACGTGTTCATTTCACAAGACACAAACACCAGTGAGAGGCCACCGCAACCGGAAGAAAAAAGTTTCACTCGTTCGCTTCGTTCGAGAAAAAAATCCGATACTATTTTGATACAACAGCAAATTTTTGAAAAAACATGTGTCGGAATCAACAAAATAATTTTAAGCTTATCCGAGTACGAGAAAGTTGTGGCATCGATGGGACGCAGGACTTTAACTTGTGTTATTTGCAATCAAATATTTAAATCACCATATATAGTCTACCAGCACGAAATGAGAGTACACTTAACCAAAGAGGACCACAAAAGATATTTAAATCGGAGAAGTTCTGACAGAATAAAAGAAATGAAAAGCTACACTTTTATTTGTCGAATATGTGGTCGGCCATGTAAAGATCCGTATACTCTCGACAAACACAGAACTTCACACGTGTCGTCAGAAGTGATAACAGAAAAGGATGGAGATGGGCGTCCTAATTATCGTTGCTTAAATTGCGATTCCCCGTTCTCAGAAAAACGAAAATGCGTTTTACACGTTGTGCGACATTGCGCAAATGGCAAAAACGAAAGAGAAAAAAAAGAAAAGAAACGAGAGAAACAATTATTACAAAAGAATAAGAAAAAAACAAGCATTAAACATAAGAAAGTAGAAAAAGGAAAACCTGAGAGTTCAAAAACAGTTATGCAGTGTGAAATATGTGGATTAAATGTATTGTCAAACTATAGACTAAAAATTCATATGCGAACCCATACAAAAGAAAAAAATTTCCTATGCAACCAATGCGGACGGGGATTTATCAAGAAGCAAACCATGTTACAGCACGAATTAGCGATTCATTCAAAAGAAAGACCACATAAATGTCAATACTGTGAGAAAACGTTTGTTTTAAAATTTGTGAAGAATAATCACGAAAAATTGCATCTTGGTGTTTTATCAGTGAATTGTCACATTTGTGGTTTCACATTCACAACTAAACAGAGTCTGAAAAAACACATAGCCTGTATACACGAAAAACTTAGACCATACAAATGTGACTTGTGTGACAAAAGTTTCAAATCATCAACAGCTCGTAATTACCACGTCAAGACTCACAGCAATCCAAATGGAAGAAAACGATCTTTGAATAAGGAAATCGATCATTTGAAAGCTGCAGCTAAACGAAGACATTGTAACGGTCCCGGTCGTATTCCATTGCTAAATACTTTAATGGATTCTTTTGAATCTCCAGCAAAAGTGATTCAAAACACTTTTGATGTTGATAAGTCACAAGTACCATAGGAGGAATTGCCGCATTCTTGGAAATAGTAAGTAAATGTACATTCAACATTCGTCAGCAATGCTATCTATGTCTATGCAGCAATGTCTATGCTACATTTTTAATTTTATCGTAATAGTATTGGCCTTTACTGGGTTGACCTTGACGTTACGGACAAAATAATTGTCAAAAGTTATGATGTCCCGTTTACATTCTGTAAATTATTATATTCAAAAATAAATATGAATGAAAAACATTGCGAGGTTTCTGTCTAAAATTTTGACGGGTTTTTGTTTTATTCCTTTTTATTCGAAAGAACGGAAACTATCCTTATCTGCCTACCTAAAGTGTGGATGGTAAAGACAAAAGAATTTAATATTTCTGACATTCATACTATAGAATTAAAATATAAATGTGGTTATCGCAATAATACGATTCCCTTGTACACATACAATAATAATTCTCTCGTTACATTACATGAAAAAAGATTGTTACTTCTGCTGTTCTGCTGCTTCAGTTCTACGTGTGTTAAGCACTAAGATTGTTCTGATATCATTCATTTCATTTAATATTAGATGATAATTGTGTCCCATTTTTCAGTTTTTCATTCCACTGTTAAACTCGCTTCTGCTTGTTAAATTCCTTCTCTTTTTCTTTGTTGCTTTTATTCTCTCCTGATGTCCTGCCTTCCACTTTCTTCCCTTTCATATCCATTTTCTCCCTTCCTTTTTTAGCCCACTTTCCCCACTTACTCCCCAAAAAAGGATATTTCGGACGTCACTGTATACCCCGGACATCACGTCTAAGTTTTTGCACTAACACTAACAAAAACTCATATACCTACATAACTTATTTTGTCGCGTTGCCGTTTTAAAATTCATTGTTATAGCATTTATTTACTTGCAACAAGGAAATATTCAATTGTGATTTAAATAATTTTTATAAACTCGTCCTAGGAAAACAGATACCCTAAAAATGAATTTACATTTTTTAAACAATATCTACAGCTTATAAATCACGACTTATCTTTTTTTAAGCATCTTATATTTGATGGCTTATACTTATGCCCAAAACATTTTTATATTGGTACCCAGTAAACGAATGTGGAATTATTTATTCATCAGCTCTTCTGCCGCTAAGAGCATAGTCTCCATATCTTGCGGATAATTCATGGATAGCCACTTTTTCGCCTTGCCATAAATCAATTCCCATGAATCCTTTTGTTTAGGCAGCTTCACAGAGAAATATCTCAAAGTAAGAGCCGTGGCCCAAGCATTTTCATCCCAATTGTTTTCCGCCGCTTCTGTAAATCATTCATATAATTATGGTCAAACTGATGTTAAGCATAAAAATAATGGATTTGATTTGATTTTAAAAAGTCAGGCTGAAAAACTATAAAATGAATACTAAAAAATGTATTGATTTTTAATAAGCTCATAAGTAGTTAACATCATTTCATTTATGTCACAGTTAGAAACAAAACTTACTGCTCTTAAGAGAGGAAATCTCCAATGACAGAGCGCAACAAAGAGCAAAGTCAAGTTTGTAAAATCCCATGAATGACTGCAACGATACAATGCTCTCTAAGACTGCCGAGTCTTTATCTTCAGGCTTTATTGCGCCTGTAAAAGATTTTCCAGGTGTAAATGGTCCATTCCCAGAAGATCCAATCTGTGCATTTCCAAATCCTGTTGATCCAGATCCGAATGCCGCTTGACTAGATCCAAATAATGACTGTCCAGATCCAAAATTAAATGATAATTGTCCATTTCCTGGTGCTGTTGGTTTTGCGATTCCCAATACTTGCCCTGATCCTAATGCCGTTGTTCCAGATCCAAACACCGGTTGTCCAGTTCCCAACGCCTGTTGTCCAGATCCAAACGCCGGTTGCACAGATCCAAACGCCGGTTGCACAGATCCAAACGCCGGTTGCACAGATCCAAACGCCGGTTGCACAGATCCAGCCGATTGTCCAGACCCAAAAGTCGTTCCAGTTCCAAGTGTTGCTTGTCCAGTTGCGAATGTCGTTGCGCCAAACCCAAATGCCGTTGGTCCAGACCCAAATGCCGTTGGTCCAGAACCAAATGCCGTTGGTCCAGAACCAAATGCCGTTGGTCCAGAACCAAATGCCGTTGGTCCAGAACCAAATGCCGTTGGTCCAGAACCAAATGTCGTTGGTCTAGATGCAAATGTCGTTGGTCCAGACCCAAAAACAGGTTGCCCAGATCCAAATGACATCGTCTGTCCAAATAGATTTGACCCTTGTACAGGTACAGTAGATGTTGCAGATGCAAATTGTCCAAATAATGGGCCCATTGGTCCTGCAAAACATGTTAAAATAATAATCATTATACAGGCGCGTAGCCAGGATTGAAAGTTGGGGGTTGCCCAAGCCAACAATATCCAAAATTTAAAAATGCCCAAAAACTTTTCCAACAATTAAGGATAAACGATTAATGCGGCACTTCGTTCAGAGATACGATGTAATTATTTAACCAAGATTATTACATGGTTCGATTTCAGTTTGTAATTGTAAAATTACAATAAAGGAATTCTGGTGAGTTTTTTCTAATGTAAACTTGTCAAGAACTTCATCTACATTCACCTATGTCTTTACCGCTCTCTGATTTTAAGGATTAACTTATATTATTATATTATAATTATATGCATATTATAGTATTAGTTGGACGAATAGAATTATTTCTAGACATTTAGAAAAGTGAGCACGGTGTCTCACAATCATAATGCAATGCTCTGAACCTAAACAACAAAATTCACAAGGGAAAACTTAACATGTAATAAATAAAAAAGTTTTAAATTACCAGGGAATTGTTGAGGTACTGAAAAGGCAAACCCACTAGTACTGTGGAGTCCCCCATGAGGATATTGAGAGGGAACATGTCGTGTTTGCATTATCCAGCAGTCTTCAGAATTTTTATTTCCTTCGTCAACAGCAACAAACGACGTATATTTTGAAGCGATCCCTATGTACAATTTGTACAATATAAATACACACATTTTTAACTCTACAAGATACAACTGGGTAGATAGTTAATTAATATTTTCCATGATTTTAGAGATGTATTGGTCACAGGGAAATAAATCAACCTACCATTTTGGCAAGCAATATTAATTATCTTTTGTTTAAGCTTTTTTTCTTTATCTTCGTTTTGAAACCACACGGAAGAATAGTTCAATGAAGAAATTTCTAGCTCCAACTCCCTCACGATTTTCAAGGCAGCCAATTTATGAAGCATTCCGGTTGATCCAACGTCATTTTCCTGGCTGAACTATTAAATAAAAACAGTATATTATTTGTAACAGCTAGTTTATATTTTTGCAATTTACAATAACTAATCATTTAAATACAACAATTATTTAGCAAAAGGATTTGTTATATATAATTCATTAAAAATCAATTGCCGAAATTAATTGCACCGAAATGAATAGTTGATAAATTAATTATTTAACATTGGCAAATAGAAGTATTCAATAGAGGAAAAATAGTATTCATACTGGAATTGGAAGACTTAATGGTCCATCGGGAGTATTAGCTGTAATAGTCACACTTGTAGGAAATTCATTTATGAAAATTCCAAGCATAACCATTTGAGAACCGTCAAAAATTGGTGGAATTTCTCTGGGAGCCTGCAAAAATTGTTGTGTTTGACAATCAGTCTCTTCTAAAGGCTTTCCGTAACCCAAAAGTGTTTTTTCTTGGTTTATATTTGGTGTTTTCTTTTTGGATGCAACACCATCCCAAATTACGTCAACATCTATATAGTAAATAATAATACAAAATTATTTACAATTTTTTCCATCTAATTTATGTGAATTGTACTACTTGTAATTTACCTGTTAATGAAGGTTGCAGTGAATTTTTTAGCTGTTGTATAACTTTTGAGTCTATCTTTTCTTTGTACGTCACAAAAGCGGATGTTCCTCCACCAGCGTTTGCAACTTCTTCAACCAAATGATGAGATGCAGCATCACCAATCCCGAGGGAAAATACTCGATTTTTATGACTGTTTGCTTTTATAAGACTAATAATTTGTTCCGTGTTGGAAACCTAATATACAATATTTTTTTCTTTCATTTAAATTATTGAATTTGTCAAATTATAAATATTAAAATCAAGTTAGAATGATAGGTGAAATAAAAGCATCATAGTAGCCTCAAAATTTTACAAAATTAAACCTGCGAGTTCAATTAAAATTGCAATATTAAATAAAATGTTATTTACCTCTCCGTCTGTAATTAGAAATATCTGACGAAGGTAGCCGGGAATAGATGGCTTTTGGAAAATTGCACTCAACGGGGCAAAAATTTCTGTGCCACCCAAATTGGCATTCAGTTCTGAAATAAATAAGTTTGTAGATTTTTTAAGAATGATAACTACTTCCATTTATTTGTCTATAAATATGATATGGAGTTAAGGGCGTTTCTACATGTAGGCACCACGGACGGGCACTCCCCCTTCAAATGCCGAAAAAAGGGTTACTTGGACAGCATCAGGCATTCGACCGCAATTAATATAAAATCACGATAACCCATTCGTGTGTCCTACCCAATTTCAGATTTTTAATATAGGTACGCCGTTTTTATAATGGGTATTACAAAATACTTACGACTTGCATACGAAAGTGCATATTTAAGTGTGTTGTCATCATATTTAACACTCTCAGGATACAGGAACTCATGGTCACTGCCAAAACCGACAATATTAAAGTAACAATTAATCGGCAGGGAGTGCAAAAACATCTTTTCATAGTCAAACACATAAAACATGCAATCAAATTTATCCCAAACCATATTTGGTTATTGTAAAGACTTTTTTATAACTATGATTGTTATTAAAGATTACAACAGTTAAGTATTTCGTAACAATTAATAAATCCTTACCTGCAAAGCTCTTTTAGCTAAAGCAATACTTTCTCCACCCATAGAGCCAGAACGATCCAAGACAAAAATCAATTCTGCATTTGTTTCCTTTAATTTGAAGCTGGGAATGAAATGCGTCATGACGGCCATGGAATTAAAATCTCCATTTTTCTGATTCATATCAAATCATATCAAAATCATTAGTTATTATTCATTATTCATTATTGGTAAACTTGAATAGTTAATGTGGTGTAAAATTGAATTAATTTCAATGCAAGTGCACCTCGAAATACAATCTGGCCTTATGGTTTTCAGCTGGTGTGAAGAGCAACACGAAATCTCGGTCCATATCTGTTATTTTTCCATGTAATTCAACGACAGCTAAATTCCAATTCTGTTTCTCTGGAATTGGTCCACTCTGTGTTATTTGTATTTGATGTGTTGGACTTTCCACATTTTTTATGACACCTTGAAAGGCTACGTTAACCTTTATGGTCAATGGTGCTGGCGATTTATCAGAATATGTCATGTTTCTCAATTCATTTGCTTTATTAGTAGTTTCCGATGGTGGTGTGTAGCGTTGGGCGACAGTTGTTGGCAGAAAGAATCTCATTGTGTCCGATCCCTTTTCATTTTTAACTTCAGTAACATAGCCAATAACTATTTTTACCTGCGACCCAGGTTTAAGGAATCCGATCTGAATCTATTCAGAGTTAAATGTTTACAAAATATATACAGGTAATTTAAGTAATGCTCTAAAACTACAAAATGAATTATTGAAGACCATTTATTGTTATTTGTTATATAAATAAAGTGTGAATGTTTAATATTAATATTATATATAGCTACCTTGAATATATCGGGCATATTTTCTTGAGCAAGAAATGCTGTCTGCCTTTGTTCGACAGCTTTATTATATTGTTCTTTTGCCTCTTCATTTTCTTTCACTTCACCCTAAAATAATAAAAATCATAATTTTTTGAAACCTACATATTAGTTGTAATTTTATACAGAAAAACAAATAACAATAATTTACATTCTACATACATTCTGTTAGAATGTGCTTTTTATTTCATAGAAATGTTTGGTTATTATTAGAGATGTACCTTAATTTTCCTTCCATCCAACTCTGCGTGGAAATGAGTAACGGCTCCATTGGAGTCGACTGGAAAATAATAAATGCATTCAATAGGATTCTTCTCTTTATTTACGTAAACTTGTGTGATCTCAACTTGGGCTACGGCATGAACTACGGAGGCAAACGCTGAAACTGAAACAAGGGGAATCGGGTCTCCCCTTGTGGCTTGTGCGAATGCTCCATTTCTAATCAGAGATACCAAACCGAATACACACTCTGAATTCCTCAACGTACCAAATTGGTTCCGAAACATTTCAAATGTGGGAAAATTTGGGTTCGTCAAAAAAGTGTATAAATCTGCTTTATTTAATTATATTAATTACACTTACAAATTATTCACAAAAACAAATTTGTACAACTACAACTTTAAAAGTAAGAGTTTCAGAAACAATGTTAACTACCAAGGTGGAAAAGTGTGTAGTAGTTGGCATATATGAAGTATTAAGAAAAATTAGTAAAGATTCTCAGGATAAGTAGTAATTTGTAGCGAAATAATTATTATTGTTGCAAAATTTTTCAGCAAATATTTATGTTCACCCCACTGTCACTTATATGAATATCACATGAATGAATGACATTGACCATTAGGAGTGCCGGGGCGTTTGTTATGATGAGCCAAGTGAGCAAATAAATAAATACCAATCACCTATGATATGAAAACAACGTTGGTTTAGTGATATGAAGTACTGATGGTAATGCTCAAAACGTATAATAAAACGTCAAATAGTTACGTCAGCATAATTATAAATGAGAAAATGATTTAATGATTCACATGATAACAAACACGACTCATGTATTTGAACAACTACTACTTAGGTACCTACTACCTATACCTAAGTTAGGTATAGGTACCTAAAGTACCTATTTTCATGGGAAATGTGAGATTTGTATAGGCTTTGTAGAGTTGAGCTGGAGTTGAGCAGCTTTTTGCATGTATCCATCCACATCCTCATTGAATTGCAGATGCTTATGATGCTGTGCTGCTGCTACTGCTGGTACATAACTATCTTCAGTTTAGTTGATACATGTTGATTTTTTACTTAGTACGTTGTTATTATAATGAATAAACATTATTGACAATTCATGCTATGACATTCGTAGTTTTCTTTTTTTATCAGTCAGTGGAATATGCAAAAATATAACCCATCATTAGATCATCGTAAAATCATTTTGTGAGTTTAAAGTTTAAACATAACCTGGACGAATACTGTTGTACAAAAATGAATAATTATTTCATTAATGGTCATAATGTATTTGTGTCGTACACACATTAATAAAGTTATGTTGCTTTAGCAGTATGTACCTGTGTAATGCAATATTTTAATCGCAATTCTAAACTGGGTCAGTTTCTCCAATTGCCCCCATGATAGTAAATATCAAAACCTTCGTATTCATTTTTACAATTTTCATGTTTACAATTTCAGGAGGATTCTAAACAATTTGGTGATTATGCCAATCTTACAAAAGAGTACAGTACAATAGAAACATTTTTCTATCGTATATTTTTGTTACACCTCACAAACTTTACACTCTGATTTGACTCTGATTTGACTTTAAACAGAGTTAAGACGATTCTTCAGTGAGTACATAAACGGATAATTGTAAAGAATATACAATACGTATAATAAACAGGCACTGAGTTTATATTTAACTGGTGCTATGAAAATCGATTTGTGGTTTAGTGCTTTTAGTAATAACAACAACAACTATTACTATATGGTCTGCTGTTATCAACAATTTTTTTTTTATTTGTATCGACTTAGAATAGAAGCGACTAAAATGATGTAGAGTTATACTTTGAATAGTGTATAATAATATATAGTAAGTGTAATGTAAAATTAGATACTTTTTGGGGTAAAATATTTTGTAACGCAATTTACTTTGTTGGTTCAGGTAAAAGATATAAAATACATCAACAAATCTAAAGACATCAGATGAGCACTGTCGGCTTACGGCTTCTGACTGAAATATTCTGTAGTGATGAGACAATGAGTGAAAAAGCATTACATTTAAATTAAAAGTAATTACTAATTACTGAGCAGTTTATATCTAAATGGCACAATCACATTGATGAGGGTCATATTTGTAAAACTTGTAGGACTATAACATAGATTTCTGGATACGGCCGTGATAGATATTTAAATATAATATAAATACGTACTGTACATTAATAATCGTACTCTTCTCCTTCACTTGTCAAAGTTCACAATTTTTTCTGAATAAAATCATCCACATTGAGAACATCAATACCAATAGTTGTGGAATGCAAGCGCAACAACAAGAGGATGCCTCAATGATTTTGTTTTCACTTATGGGGTCGCACCATTCGACTTCAGGATTGCAAGTCGTTGCTCTTTGGCCTAAAAATAACATTAAAATAAAAATATTTAGAATAAAAAACGATTCCAGCAGTAGCCATAGGAATTTACATGTATTAACTTTAATACCTATTTCATGATTCTAGCCCTCTTAGTAAATAACTTTCCAATGCCAAAAATGAAGAAAATAAAAAATATGCACTGCAAGTCAACAAGATGGACATGGCAAAAGTAACAATAACCGATAAG
>JAQFYB010007085.1:0-11269 GCA_034694085.1 Pogonognathellus longicornis
AGAGTGATTTGCAGGAAGATAATAGAAATGTTATGGCAATATATCACTGAATAAAAATTACATTACAAATTACATTACATTATTGCAGACTTTCCTTCCAGCTTAAACCAGCAAAATATGACGATTAACTAACCGCCAGTGGTTTATATGTCAAATGGAATGGAAAGGCGATTTAAGATCATCCTTTTGAGTAAAGTGTCTATCTATGTCAAAATTAATTGACAATTTATGTGGAGCCTTTTTTAAAGTACTTATATACTTAAGGGTACAGCTATAAAGTAATTGCACAAAAATGTTAATTAATAACATTACATTGTTTACTTTATACCCAATTGTATACATCTATATCGAACGAGCACATTCTGGTGAAAAACCCTGATAAGTGTCAAATTAATTTTATTTGACTATTTTAAATAATGTCTTTACAACAGAAGGTGTACTAGGAAACCTCTAGTCTTTGGAAATAAAAGACAAGAGTGGAAGAATCAATCGCTTGCAAAAGTTGTAATATAGATTTCTGCATAGAAGAATTTGTAGAAGCTTAGATCCTATGATCCTGGTGAACATATTGGCAAAAACCACCTATTACCACCGTCCAGCAAAATCACCCCGCTTACCAAAACCACCTATTATTTTAGCTGGAAGGCAAGTCTGCGATAGCCTTTGGTAGGAATACAATGCATCGCATCCATAATTACAAATTATACGATTGAAGTGCATCAATTTTCATTTCAATTCTATTAGGATAATCTGCATTGTCATATATACTTTAAATCTGTATCACTCAATTACATTACAGATACAGAGGTAGCCACTCACCTCAACATTACTATACTAGTCGTACATTTTTTTTACTATTTAACACTAATTTTATTATTATTTATTTTAATTCTAAGTGCTTTTATGCACTTAAATTCATTCTTGAAAATAAAATATAACTAGCACAATCGTCTTTTTTCTTTGTTTGTAAAATATTTCAGTAGCACGCAGTGAAGTGGCGCAGAATGATCACTGCACGTGAGATTTAAGTGAGTTGGCTGTATAATTGCGGGTTAACTTGCATACTAATCCACTAAACACACTTCTAATTTGTAGTTGGTACTTGCCGTGCTAATGTAGTATCTCTTTTTAACCCTTCCTTCGGTCTCTGTGTGCAATATAACTTATTGACTATGGACGCAACGGGTCAGGGGGAGGGGGACCGCAGCGGTACATTTAGTAAATAAAAATGACTGTTCTTAATATTAGCATTAGCTATATAATTGTGTTATAAACCAAAGTGTAAAACAATATTTCTCTGTTTATTTAAATGTATTTCTAATCACGACAAGCACAAAGAGTGCGATTTAAGGATACATGGTAGTTCAGTTCAGTCGTAAGGAGGAGCAGTGCAGGCTATTTCATTATTACGCTGTTTATGTAAGTAGTATACTATAATATATTGTTATTATATACTGTCATTTATTCATGAGTCATGACTAGAGATGGTCAGCTTCTCCGATTTGCATTCTTGATATGCTGACTGTGCGTAAAAATAAATGGAATTTGTGTGGGGGAACGCAAGACTGAAATTGAAGACCATGCCATAAGGCATCTCCGAAAATCTCCGATACTTAATTTGATGCTATCAATGGCTAAGAGTACGATGATGGTTGGTTGGTGAAAGTACTGCAATCTCACTCTGATGCAACTCTGATGCACTAGTTAGGTTTCAACTGTTTTAGCAGTTGTACAACCCACCAAAATGAATGAAAATTATTATTTTGGTATCATCGTTGACGCAGAGTATGATAGTGACAATATACTGCAATCAATCATTATCACTACCACCCATAAAGACTGTATTTCTCCTACTTTCCCGGGTTTATACTCGGCATATCAAGGATACAAATCGGAGACGCTGAGCTGACCATCCCTGGTCATGATGACCACCAGGGCAAGGCTCTTTTAAAACTTATATAAACTGTCCTGATGTTTCATGGCGATTTCTAAAATTCCCAAACGAAATTAGCGTGCGATTTACTTTTGTTCGTTATTAACTAATTACAGTATCGTTCCATAACACAAATATAGTAACATTTTTCAGGAAGGTATTTCCTGCATGACTTATGATGAATTAACAGGATTACGCAGCACACCGCATCGCTTAACAGTAATTGCATACTTAGTTCGTATTTGTAGGACACACACCTACTGTGGTAGGTTAGATGCTCACTTGTCATCCATTCCACACACGCAGACAGTAAAAACTTAGAGGTTTTTACTGTCTTTCTATTTGTTAGTTCAACCTGTTCCACACTGTTGGATGACACTGAAAACAGATTTTGCTTGTGGACAGCAGAGCATTTGATACCTAAGTGATAACTTTATTCAGAATGGGAGTGTGGATGAGAACATGGCTTCAATGGCAGGAGGTGCTGGAATGAGGTCTTCCAATTTCAAATAGAATATTCTCTGGAGACCTTGTACACTCAGACTCCGAAGTTCTGGAAGCTTTCCCAAAATTCGAGAAAAATAATGCGGATTTCGTTGAGCCTCTCCGTTGTAGGTGACGTGATCTCGAAGGGAACCAATTATTCTCATTTGCACCTGCTCCACTTTCACTGCATCTTGAAGCGAGTGCCGATCTGTCCAATAAATTAACTTACTTTTAACATCATTGGTAGAATTAGAAAGAACACAAATGCTTCAATTGTAATTGGAGTAGGTAAAAATAAATGAAGACTTGAGGTACCTGTGACAAGGACGAGAGCCTCTAAACAGGCCATTGTGGACAAATCAATGTGCATTGATTGCAGAGAATTGCTAAATTCCATAATAGCATCGTACCAATCTCCAAACACAGGCAGACACTGCTCCCTATGGAGGACCACGCCGTTGCAAAATGTCAATGTATTGTCGCTGGGGATGACTCTGAAAAAATGCATTGAAATGACTTTCAATATTGAAGTTATCCAAGTTGGCACTCTATTTGTTAGTAAGTGTTTCTGTTTTTCTAATTAGCTCTCAGTTTACCTGTATGCAAGTCGGAGAACAAATAGTTCAAGCGATGCACTCTGCACAAGCAAATCCTGATCGTGTTTATTGAACTCGTTGAAACCAGGAACTTTCTCTGCAAAGCCACGAATGACATCGAAACAGTTGGTGAGAAGTCTGAAAAAGTATTGAATATGTTCGGGATGATTCACAATCGAGTCTTTGTCTTGAGGAAGGCCTCGATCGTTAAACGGTGGTTCCTGGTACTAAAACAAAATAAAAAATCATTGTAAACTACAATTCACTGTCTTTTCTTATTTTGCCCCAAGGCTTAATGTGTACAGAGAGGTGCAACTAAGAGATCCTAATCTTTTTCAATTCGAAAGCTTATTCTCGGTTTGCATAATTTGTAAAATTTTAGTGCATACATTCAAAGCGTTTTTCAAAAGAAGCCTTATTATGTCAGCGATATAAAACATTTTCCTACCAATTTATTTTGTGTGGGTTATTTACTTTATAATTCATTTCATTGGATATCTATGGAAAACTCAATACAACAACTAGGTCATTTTATCAAAAAACTGCAAAAAATCGCGAAATTTTCGCTCTATGCGCTAATTTGTTGCATTTAATGTTCCTTTCGGCCTAAAATAGCTCTATCGTGCTACGTGCGATCATATATAAACTTTTGTGCATCATTTTGATACTTTCTCCATGTAGGTAATCCTAAATTACCGCCCTGAGTAAAACAGTATGACCTAAAATGGCGTCAAAGCCAGCCTCAACAACATATCCTAGTTTTTAAGCATTCATAAATTTACCATGGAAAAGTCTTTATTTTGTGACTCTGGACTGCTGTCCAAGTGGGCTCGTACAAGGGCAGTTATCAACGAGACTGGAGGAGAAGGCGGTGACGTAACAGAGTGACCTGAACCAGAAGAATCTCTTGGTTTTGAAGGAAGTCGTCCTCGTCTCCCCTTCAAGGAATCAGTTCGTACCACTTCTCGAACCATTCCCACCTAATAATTTCAACACAAAATTATAATGAGCAGAAAAGGGTCATTCATAAGTGTGTACATAATGTGGAAAGCTAACGCACAGCAAGACATTTCTGGAATCTGCAGAATTGACATCGATTTCTCCGTCTTTTGTCAACCGGACAATTTCGATTGGCCATACAAACATATTTAGCACCGCGTTGGACAGTTCTCTTAAAGAATCCCTTGCAACCTTCGCACGTTCTAACACCATAATGTTGACAAGCCGCCGTGTCTCCACAAACGGCGCAAAGCTTATCCGACATTGGGGAATGAGACATCAGTGCTGAAGGTCCTGGTTGACATTCCATTGCTTCTGCAGATGGCAAATGAGGAGCACTGCAAGATGATAAGGACTGGGACGCCAAAGGAGTCGGGGCACGCTCACTGCTGGCGCAAGAGGAGCTCGGAGAGTCAGACGAAGACGTTTTCGTCGATTGGGATGGAGCGGGAGGGGAACTGACGCTGCAAAGAATCAAAATTTAGTTTTAACGATCCCTGTCGTTATTATACAGGTGTTATTGGTGTGTACATAGTCAAATGTGCATACCTGGTTGTGAGTTTGCGATGATGTCTCTGTATATGAACCTGTGAGGAAGTGGAAGGAGTGAGAGGAATGAGAGCGGGGGGTGAGTGAATGGCTTCAAAGGGAGGAGAGGGGGGTGGGTAAAATATCTGGGTGTGGTAGGACAAAGGACTGCTAGACGGAGAAGGACTGTGCGAAGGGGTTTCGGACTGTTGAATATGCGCCGGCTGTTGTTGCTGGAATGGATTAATTGCTGTGGCTGGGGAGGAGGTAGACGGGGAAGTTGCGGGAGGAAGGTGAATGCCCAGAGGATGTTGGTATGGGGGCGATACGGAAACGGCAGACTCGTCAAAGCTGAAGACATCTCGACGATAACGGGGGCTGTAAGTTTCTTGGAAGCTGGGGAGGGGCGTTCCTGGAACGGGGGTGGAGTCTGGGTTTGTGTCCACGGAGCCTTGAAGAGACGGTGAGTCGAGAAGGAAACAAGCCGAAGGACTACTGGCCGTTAATTGGGAGCAAGAGTCGTGTCCATTGCTACTGCTGTTGCTAGTTGTATCTTCCATGAAAATGGAACCGTTGTGAAATCCGCTGTTGTTAGCACCACCGCCGCCGCTGCTGCTCTGATTCAAACTGTGAAGAGGTGCGTATGAAGAGTTGTGGTGGTTGTTGCTGTTGTGGTGGTTGTTACTGTTGTGGTGGTGGAGGTGGTGGTGGTGGTGGTGATGGTTGTGGGCGGAGGACAGGTGGAAAGCGTATGGGTGACTGTTGTAGTCTGTCAGTGAATCGTAGGCGGAGGATGTTGTGCAAGAAGAAGAGGATCCCACCGAGGTCATGAACTCCGATTCAGAGTCCGAGTTGTGAAGCACTGACTCTGCATCCACTAAGGCATCCAGGAATCCTGGTAACTCGGAAAACCCCGGCAGAGAAACCTAAATTAACAAAAATCATTCATCTTTTAATAATCCTCCAGCAATATTTCTCGAGGGAAATCTTACGGATATTTCCTTAATTATTTCATTCTGACTGTCCATTGAGTGTTTTGAATGGAGTAAATTAAGAGTTCAATATTTTTTCATAGAGGATGCTAATTAAATTACTTGAGGCTGAAGTAGAAGCATGCTGCTGGAGGAGGAATGATGATGACTTTGTTTATGATGGCTCGGAGGCACTCTATTTTCCGAGCTGTGGGACCTTTCAGCCACCGCACAATCTTCTCGGTGTCGCACTGCAAAACACAAAACACCACAATCATTAATAATCTTATCTTGTTTAATTGCAGTTAGACATTCCAATTATTTTCTAAATCAGAGGGCTACCTTACTAAACTAAACACCTCGATCATGTATATTAAATTAACCAAAGTGGCTTCACGGCCAAAGAGTTATAAAATAGTGGAATACTTCACAAAAAAATTGACGATTGCTGTATAATGTTTATTATACCACATTTTTATAGATGAGATTGTAACTCGCTACTGTAGTTAGAAGTTATGGAGAGTGTCGTATATATAGTTCAACGTGAGGACAATCCCCTGTTTAAAATAAAAAACGATAACGACGGGCGGGGTTTTGTAAAAATGACGTAACGTGGTGAGTATAATGTAATGGGATTTCGATTTTTTCGAATTTTAAATCGCGATTTAATTGGTTGTTATTTTAATTTCTCCAAGATACGTCACCTTAAAAATTATTGTCATTATTGTCCGTTCCTTCTCAGTATTTGGTATAGTTTATTACAACGAAACGTGTTTTTCATGGTTATCGCTAAACTAACAATTGAGATATGTTCTATAATTATTATTACAATCAATTAGCTAATACAAAATACATGACAATGAATATCATTATACAGCCTGGAATACCAAATCCAATTGTGTTCCAATATCGGGGAAAATGAAAAAAGGAAAGTTTTCTTAAGTTATTCCACCACCTCATCCCTTTAACGGTTTAACCGCCTTGATACAGAACAAGACTTTCTCTTTCTCCGTGAAAAATACTACCACTGGCTACTTCTCACTTTCTCCGCTCTTTTCCATTCTAATTGATTTCACACAACTTTTCTTTCTACAAAAATTGTCTGAAAATCTATTTAAGAATGTTGTACTGTTTAGTTATTTTTATTCGAATTAATTTTACTCTTAGGAAATTACTCACATAAATGGTATGCTGACATTACTACTATTGTAATGCACTCCTGGGTAGCAACCACAAATCCAAGGCTTACAATTGAATTGTATGTGTAGATATTTACATGAAAGTTAAGGAAATTGCTGAGAACAGGGATGTGGTCTCGAAAGACTCTGACTATTAAATGATGAGGATTTTGATGAAGTTTGTAATTTATATAGAAAATGTGTAACAATGGGAATATTGAGAGCAAGGGAGTTTAGCTGTGTATAACGAAATACATGGAGGGAATATCATAATAATAATATGATAGGATGCCTAGGTGGTACATGGTGGTGTGTCCATGCTCATCCACCTTGGAGTCTCTGGGTTGTCGGAATGACTAAATATACGAAATAACTAACTGGTTTACAATGTGTGCATTATTATTATGCATAGCCTGCTTGTAACAATTGTTGGTTACGTTTGAAGCTATCACAGAAGAACCCATGTTCATGAACTGGTTTGTGCATACCTACTTACATTTAGTAAGTTAGCCTTAGTGCTGTACTGTTGGAGAACTGGGAGTACAACCAGGAGTTGATGATGATTAAAGTTGATATATAAATGTTTTCCACGTCGCAATAAAATAAGGAGGTCATAATAACTGTAGGCGTATCAGTGTAAAGTATGCTGTCGTAGAAAGGAGACAATAAGGAAGGCACCATGCAAAGGCAGGGAAGTGCGGGAGTCGGAGCTGGAAAACTGCGACGGGATTGAGTGACTATTGCTGAGATGATTACAATTCAAGTCAAGGGTCATTTGTTTAATATGTTTAGAAAAGTTTCCCGTGAGAATTTCGTTGCTTTTGAAGGAATTCTCGGAGGACTCATCAAGAGTTAGTGGCATTTCCAAAATCTTGATACGGCTCAGTCAACCCATTGTTGGCTGTTGTTTGATTGAATTGCTTATTTGCTAGACGCTTCATAAATTTGCAACTTTGTCTCCCCTAATCTTTTCTTCGTTTTCAATCGATATGATTTACGACCTACCAAGTTTACATAATGTACTTTCATCCTTTCGTCTACCTGCAATCCAAAGTCTCTTGCAGACCCCTCCGATTTCGCCTTTCTTTTTCAATGTAATTCACCTGCTCAGAATTAACGTACTCAACCACCCACACTGCCTATACCTACTTCCAACTTCCAACTCATCTCATCCTTAGTATCCTTCCTTGTAGTCCATAGTCCATACATAGTCAATACTCTCCATGCCTCCATTCTAGTCTCAACCATGTATTAGCCCTGCTCCCTCTTCGTTGGAGCAAACGAATTATATTTATAAAAATATAGACAGCTATTAGAATTAATATTTTAAGTTTGCTAATCATTTTCTAGCACACTTTCTATTTTCTCTCTGCTAAGCTATGACTATGACTAGTCTGAAGTCTGCAAGACCATTTCAAGCGCATATCCACCACTCTGTTCCCAATTGCTTTTACAGCTCTGCCACACCATTTTGTCCTCTTCCTATCCACACATGCACTTAGGTAACTTAAAACATTTTTTTGTCTGTTGGGCCAGATCAGCTTGCTGACTAATATAAAATATAACGCTCTCAACTTATTGAAATTCAACTGAAAAATCTTAAATTCTTACAGATTCTTACCGTACAACTATAATATGCTATACACATGAGGAAATCACACCCAGTATGATGCAAAATAATCGCTTAGGTAATATTTACTGGTTGTAACATTAGATCATTATATAACAATCCATCAGTCAGGTCATTATGCTCTATGAAAAATCAGTGTGTACGTACTTACATATACATTTTACCCAAGGTGTTTACATGACAACATATAATATACCAGGTGATGAAAAGCGAGAATCCCTTAATAATAAGAAATGGGACACTTTCCTAATAAAATTGTCCCAAACTCGTTTAAATAAAACACTTTTTCCAATAAACCGTAGTCAAGGCAACAACTGTCAACCCTTAAGTTGTCCCAAAATCTATTTTGCGAATCTCAGTGTGAAAGTCCCACTTTTCATCACCTGGGGTTTGCGTAGTAGTCCTTTATGCACCTTGATTTTACCTAAACACTCTATTATTGTCCAAGACTATAATATTGTCTCATACCATGTAAGAGAGTTTTGTAAGTGTGATATGTAATTTTCAAGTGTCAAAAAAGGTTTGCACGTACAAGTGTAAAGGCGAGCGCAATCGAAAAATCAGATTGATTATCAATGAATTTATAGAGCACAACGCGAGTTGTTTTATTATTATATGGAGCTTAAAATATGAAATGTTTGTTAGCGTTTGTAATGTTCATTCTTTTCAATGTGTTAGATTTCTGTTCCTCTGGCCATGTCGCACACATCTGTTTCCGAATCACTGAAATTTGATATTAGGTACCTAACCTACCTTAAAAATATTATAAGGCGATACTAAAAATTGGAAAATGCGTAAGGGGGAAGAGTATATATAACAACTCTCGCTTATTGTAAGTGACCCAGGCAAAAGATGTGGATCAAATAACCTTCTTAAACTTCTTAATTGAGTGTATGTATTAATATTGCAAGGGCAGCTTATATTATGCTTGGACACACACTGTGAATCTCAAAGGGTGACTTCAGCTTCAGCTACTCACTTTCCTCTCTACAATCGCGGCATAGTCTACAGCTAAAGTGTCCTACTCACAACATACAGCTGAGGCATAACGGAATAAACCTTGCCGCATTAGTCTACCCTACCCAGGAAACGAAAAGCCATACCAATGGGTTTTTGGTTGTTTTAAAAAGCAGCAATTGTAGGAATTAATAGTTTCCGTATTCAGTACCTGTACAAACAAATATTACATAAACCTAACATTACCTACATTGGCCATTTTTGTTGGCTTTTTGGATCCAATTTAAAGCTAAAGTTGTTAAAAGATGGTGGCGAAATTATAGGGATATTGTCCATGAGAATTGATAGGGTGGAACATATTCTTGAAGGGCCAGGTCCCTGTGACAATATCCATATTTGGCCACCACCCTTTAACAACTTTAGCTTTAAATTGGATCCAAAGCCAACAAAAATGGTCAATGTTAGGCATAAGTCCCAGCAAATCGCCCGGACTGGCCATTTATTACCCACTTGGGCCGAAAAGGCTCTCGGTCTGCCTGGTACGTAATGCCCCTCACTGCCATTAAGACCAACAACGGTCAAAGAGTAAGCTTCGGCTTTGAGGCAAACAAGGTATAATGACTGAAGGCGGGTGGAAGGAGTCCCTATGAGTCTGAGCGAGTTAATAGTGGACTAGCAGTTCTTTGGAGAAGGATATAAGTGGATGCAGCGAGAGGTAGGTGGTGCGAGTCTGCTTTATTGAATGCGTATAAAATATATTAAGTTCTATATTATAACTGTCACATTCATAAGTTTAGCCATAATTACAAAAAATATATAAATATTATGTGACTTGTGAGGATGGTGATGGACTTGCATGCATGGGATATAGAGACAAATAAGTCATGATAAGAGATTGCGATTGTATTTGAGTAGAGAGAGAGAGAGAGATAGTAAGGAGCGGAAAGTTGTGTGGACGGTCGACACACAGGGACTAGACTAGAGATGATGATGATCAAATGTCGGAAAAATATGTTTTTCTATATTATTAAAGACTGAACCAATTGAGCCAAAATTCGGAATATTTTTGTTTCAGACCAAATGAGCTAAATAAACCCTACTTCAAAAAAATTACATATTATGACGACAAAAAATACAAATATTTTTTTACATATTTTGGTTTTTTTGAAAATATATTTTTTCCATAAATTGTTGGAAAGTTTAGTTTCACTATAGTATACTTTGCCTTGAAAATGGAGACAATCAATAAATTTTTCGCGCTACGCGCGATTTTAATACATTTTACAAAACTTCACTTGTTAAACGCTTCAGGCTTCAGTGTAGGTTCTCTATTTGTGAGCTCACAAATTCTTCAAAAGCAGTTTTATTACGAGTTTGGAATTTAACTAAACCTAAAATTGTCGTTAAGAAATCATTTTCTAATACTATATACCCGAATTTTTCAGTTTTGAAAAAAAATATTTCGACTATTTTTGTACATATTTAGGTACATATGTTGCGTTCCAAAAAGTCAATTTTTCCAACCTTTGCTGATGATGTAGTGCTAGTAATGAAGAGATATTATTCTATGTAGAAAGGCAAGACTATGTGTACTAGAGAAGAGGAGTTAGTTGTGTTGCAGTTGGAATGGAAGAGTAGCAACCTACTAGCTACTCTAGACGAGCCGTGCCATTGAATTTCGTGTGGAGAACATTGTGTGTATGTTCATGTTCTTGTAGAGTAAGTAGGAGTAATGCATAATGTAAAGATAGCGATGCGATATTGGCATAATGTGGCATATATGGTGCTGCCAATTGATACATTAAACTTCTATAACAGAGTATGCATATTCAGTCAAAATCAGGAAACGAAAAACCCTCGTATTTTTCCTCGAAAACCCATATCCATGGGTTTTTCTTGGGTTTTTGTGGGTTTTTAAGGGTGGGGGTACACTTAGCAAAAGCCTGTTTTTGGGTAAACGGTACAATAAGGGGAATTGGGGATGGTTGGAC
>JAQFYB010007086.1:0-11267 GCA_034694085.1 Pogonognathellus longicornis
GTAGTCCTTTCGCTCTGTTTGCCTTATGAAATTTGAAATTCGCTGGTCTCAGATGCCAGCGAATTTCAAATTTCATCCGGCAAAACAGAGCGAAGAAAAGTTAATACATGAGTAGTCCAAGGACTACCCATGTATTAAATAGCGTAACCAATGTATGGGATACCCTGTATAATACATAACAAAATAAATGTGAAATATAATCGACCTAATGTAATAACTAATAACAGCCTCAATTCGCCCGTTGGAAATCGATGTTATAAATAATCAATACTAAAACTAATATAAATTGCAAATTACAATTACTACTAGAATATAGGCAACATATTATGTATCTTCACGTACAATTGCAATTGAAATTTATTTAAAAGAAATCAACAATCGTGGTTTAACTAATACAATAATCGATTTATTATTTAAATTAAACAATGAATGTTAAGTTCAAGACTAAAACTATATAATAATAAACCATTAAAAAACGGATGTAATCAAGTATTGGTTATTTTCATTGAAATTATCGAAATTTTGTCATAAATTGTATAAGCAGGAATCAACATACAACGTGTACATAGTACATACTGTAAACCTATGCTACTTCAGTATTTATAATTGAATTACACAGAACACTCAGACACTCCAAAGTAACGGAGTAAAACCGCTACTTAATAAGTACTTCAATGCTATTTCCTAACGAATATACATAATAATAAACTGTGTAAAACAGATGTAAATAAGTAGCGTCAGTTGTTGGGTTGTCTTGAAACATTTGAGCAGTGCCTTGAGACACTTTTTATCTTAGAACACTTTTTAGGGTATCTTGGGACACTTTTTGGGGTAACAGTTGGAATATCAAGTAAGTTGATATTCAGCTCAATAACTCCTACACCGGGTAATTTCGGGTTATTTGGTCAACTGGGTATGATTGGAGGGCAATAGACTACCAGATGCATTTAAAACTCAGTGTTATATGCTGTTATGAGAACCCAATGTATATTAGTGCAGGGATTAATGAGCGTTCTAAACGCAAAGCTGCCCAGGGTGTACTGATAACTGTTGAGCAATCATACACTATGTATACATTTCCAGCAGCTTGTCGAGAATTTTGTTCACAGAGATGTTGATACATACATACACAGACACATCCAAACACATTCTTATAAAGTATACTGTTAAAACCGATATTTAATAAGGAGCTGTGCATTTTCTACTCCACTACTACTGGCTGCTTAACTTCGAGCAAATTCCTTCATGTGTGTAATTAGATTCATCCTAGGAATCGAAATACCAAAAGTATAGTTGTTAAAATCAATCATTCTTTGAATTATTTTATGCGTATAAACACATTCTTACAACATTGTAGGCAGAAATATGGTGCATAGGTTGGTAATTACGGCAATAAAAATATATTTCTTGCTGTACGGAAAACTGGGTTTCTGTCCGTACGATGCAATTTACTGCAACATCAAAACAGGCGTTCCTCTGAAATTTGTCATGCCCAAGCAAAAATGGAGAAAAATCTCATTTGCTTTAGGAATGATGAATTTAGCATTCACAATTCTGTTCCTAGCATATATGTGCATCAAAGTCACCTACGGATTACCAAAAGGCCCTGAAATCGGAAATTATCCGAACGTCATCCCAAGTATCTTGGGTATTATTTCATTGAGTTTGGGATTATCATGCATGGTGACAATGTTGAGGGACTTGGATGAACTTCCTTACATCATGGAATTTGCGCTGCAGTCCGAACTATTGTTTGAAAGTAAGTAGCAAACAGAAACTGAAGTTTTCAGTTAATAAAAAAATATGTAATCTGAAAATGCATTTCATACAGAAAAACTACAAGTAAAGTTAATATTATATTTTCAGCATTGTTCAAGAACGAGCAGAAGAATATCAGACACAGTATCTGGTATGTTTTAGCCTGTTTCGGCCTTTCCCTGATGCTGATAGTGACGTTTGTCATTGGAATCGTCTTTGGATTTCAAGCAGCCCTGATGCGACAACCTGAAATGCGAAATCTCGTGGCTTCATATTTTGGATGTACTGGTTGTGGAAATTATTTCATTTCCCGTCTCATGGTCGGAATTTGGATATTCACGGTAGCCACACAACTTTTGTCGTCCGTAACACTCTATCTCATGGTTACGATGATAATCCTTCTGATAGGGCGATCGTGGTTATTATTTTTGGATGAAATGAGTTCTTTCGATCCGAGAGTGAAGAAGGTCTTCAGCATAATGTCAATTATGAACACAATAACAAATCTTCATGCGAACTTTGTAATTCCACAATGTTTGCTTAGTGGGCAATTGATGGTTGTCTTCAGTCTGCTCGGTGTGATTAGACTTCACGGCTATATCGAAACACCCGGCTACATGGGAGTCACACTGTTCGCCATTGTTATAATTGGAGTCCTTCTGGCCATAATCCCTCAAATGTCTTTTGTTCACACTGTGTCAACGCGTATTGTTCAAGGATGGAAAAACCACCCAAACATATATGTCAGGAAATTTGCTCTTGGGTGCAGACCTATTGCCGTTGAAGCTGGTCCATTTTTTTCGCTTCAAACGTCAACCCTTGTCACATTCTTCAGAAGCGCAGTGGATAACACAGTTGATCTACTTATGATGTAAATGGCAACTTATGATGAAGTAATAAAGGATAAAATTTAAAAAAAAAACCTCTTATAAAAAAAGAATTTCTATTGTATACTTGCATCGTGTAGTAACAATTACAATGTATTTCTACTAATTCAGAATGCAAATGATCATAATATTATATACACACCAAAGAACCCTATCGGGTTTTGTAGTGAGTTTGGCATTAGTTTACCATGATTCATAATTTTATCAGTTTATTTTCTGGCCCCTGTTTACTCAGAATTTTTATATTAAACACTGATTGAGAAGACACAATCAATGTTAAATTTTAAGACAGCGAAATATTATTAATTTTCAATTTTTTACTTACCTAAATTACTTGTCACAATATCAACACAGATATGAAATAATTTACAGTGTTTGATATCTATTCATAGATATAGATTTCAGTATAGGGGTGCTTGAGCATGGTAGGCATAAGATGATGTTGAAATAGAATTATACAAAGCATACAATAGTAAATTTTTTCATTCATTTTTAATCTTTTACTTAGAGCCATATCCAGAAATTGATTTCAGGGAAGGTAAAATATCAATGAGCTACAAATGTATTAATTATCTAGCGTAGCGCAAATAATTTACCCCAATTTGGGATAAAATAAAGGTAAAATGTATGTAATTCGCGATTTTTTTTATTTTTATAGAAAAATGACCGATTTATAGTGATACATTATTTAAAGGAAGGAATAGCTAAGCATTTGCTACTTTTTTCTGCCTACAGCTACCTTCGGGCAGGGATGGAAAATTTTCGGTAGCACACTAGCAATGCTACCGGGGAAATTTGGAAAATTTAGCCCCGCCCCCGCAGGGGGCGGGGCTTCCCCAGGGAAATCCGGATTGTGGGCGGGGCTTCCCAGGGAAATCCGGATTGTGGGCGGGGCTTCCCCAGGGAAATCCGGATTGTGGGCGGGTCTTCCCTAGGGAAATCGAAGAATTTGCCCCGCCCCCGTTGGGGGCGGAGCTCGTGCTACCGGGGAAATTTTGAAAATTTCATCCCTGCCATCAGGAGACTTACTGTCTGTACGTTTCATGCCATAACGAAGCTATATTTTGAATTTTATTTTGCTATATTCTAGCATTATTTTCTGATTACTGAGTGTAAAAGTTGATTTTTAGTGCTATTTTGCCAATTTTTACTGCTATTTATAGCGTTATTAACTACTGTTTTTGGTGCTTTCTATTCCTTCCTTTAGTTATAATAGTGATACGATACATTTATATTTAGCGTATCGAGTGCCAGTGCCCAAACACAACTGCACAACACAAATGCTCCGTTTCAAGTGCACAGTGAAACAAGGAATGTTCAGCGCACACTTTTATATGTATGTGCATATGTTTTCCATCTGTATTTTGACACTAATTACATTGCAAGTAGGTAGAATTGGTTTTCACATCAATTGTTATTACGCCGTTAAAACATTTCTCATCTAATTTCTTTTTTGAATAATAAAATAGTAAATTTATGATAACTTCTAAGAAAAAGATGAAAATTCCACAAACAACACAAATTGCAAAAAGAATAAAAACAGTTTCAACTAGTTCCAAACCAATAGATGCTACTTCTGCGTCTGAGTTATCATTACTTCGTTTGTTTGACATAACTGCGAAACTGTTTTCTACTGGAAACATTTTCAATCGTCTAGAAATGTTTTTGATGTGATCCAGAGTTTGAAACATAATTTGATGCTGTCGCCATTTATCCACCAAACCAGACTCATACAAATGAGCTAGAAATGATGAATAAATCTTCATAAAAGAATTTCTCCAGCCTGTGTACGGTGTTCGGTCCAGAAAAACATTTTGAATATTCCCCTGTACAATTACTTTGTTTGAAAATGCACGCAACATGGCTACCATTTCTTTTATTTCGTATTCCCGACTGATTACTGCAAACTGATTCGGAAGTGTCAAATTTCCTTTACTCGTAATTATACTCTCCGAAGCTAATAGCTCTGGGAACCATTTAGTAATTCTCCATCCTCCCACAAATATTAAGGAATCGTTTAACCTTTTATACGTAGCAGGATAACCTTCAGTACCACTCATTATTTCCGAAAGAATTGGATTCCTTAAAGAAGAAATTATTCCAACACCTGCTTTAATTACTGATGAAGTAGTCAACAAAAAGGTGGAGGTGTTAACCAATTCTCCAAAACTATCAGTCACTTCCGGAATTATTACTTGAGTCATGAATGAAAATAATATTCCTCTATAGGCATTCGTGATGACGATTCCAATAAAAATCCAACTGATGTAAATAATTGCAGCATGACGTTGAAAATTATTTTTCCGGAATAAAAATATGGCAGTGTTTTGACCTTGTTCTAAAAGTATTCCAAGTATTTGAAATCCATATATCAATCCGAAAAAATTACATTTTTGAGACCACATGTGTGAACTAATTGTCAAAACAATTGTCGCAAAAATAATTGCTGACAATAAAATAATCCAGATTCTCGTTGAAAACGGTTTTGCAAATGCAGAAATATTTAGGTGTTTTCTGTCTAGAATAACGACAAACTTGTAGGGTAAAAAATCCTCTGCAGTCGTCAGCCAAGTATATTTTACGTTTGTGTACATTGTAGAAAAATACTTTTTGTTATCCATTATATTTGAAGGGGTTTTGGTGTCCAGCTCATTGATGTAATTTTTATTTTCAAAGTATTTTGTAACAAAGCTAAAATTCAATACAGGACTCAAAGTGATTTCCATACATTGCGTGTCTCTCACGGGTAAAATTAATAAACCTTTTTTACCTGCAGCACACCATTCAGAATGATACTGGACAATAATGTCAGATGAAGGAGCATTTTTATATGAATAAGATGTGAGAACTCTAATTCCGTGGTTATTTTTGTGAATATTTTTCCAAAAAGTTTTTAATTTGTGTACTGTTGTTGTGTTTTCTTCAATATTATGAAAGCAGGAAATTTTATTCAAATAAGGGCATGTTAAGGACACAAGATTTAAATCTGTTTTCTCATTAACAGTAAAAAACATGCTGGTTAAATGCATATAACGCAAATCGTAGAAAAAATATAAAAAGTCGTTCACGGTGGATTCTATTTTATTTCTTTCTTTGCTATGCAGAACAAATATAATGTAGTGTGGGTTTTCATTAAAAAAGATTAAAGATTTTGTGTAGTACTTTATAGATAGATGACTTGCTCTGTCGTCTATAAAATATATTTGACAAAAACACTCACTATATCTTGATTCAGAATAAATGTTTCGAATTTGCCCGTTAACGGTTATATTATTATTGTATATAATTTTGTTCTCGTGTTCTCTTTGAAAAATAAATTTATTGTTGTGTCCCAAGTGGTGGCTAGAATATCTTTTTGAGTTTGATTCGGGGTTATCAATTACAAATGCGTTTAAACTACCCAAAATTTCAAAATATTCTTCAAGTATTCTCAGCGATGGATTTTTAATCCTTGAGTCCGAAATTTGAACAAATCTTACTAAACAATTTGTCAGAATATTGTGAGAAAATTTTTCCATCTTTAAGTTTGAACAGACTGTTGATGATAAAGCAATAAAAAATATAATTTTACAACTCATTGTGAAGCAGATTTAGTTGTCTAAGAAATTATTATAACGCTTCAGTTCTTGGCATTGCCATTCCTAATGCCTGAGAAAATATTGGGCCAACTGACAATAAGTAGTTACATTTTAGGTAAACTGGCACAGCCTAAATTATGTATACAGGTGTGTTTATTGAGAGAATTATTCGCAGTACTACAAAATAGTTCATTGGCATTGTCGGATCTAGCAATAGGTTTTACAGGTCCAAACCCCCTCTGCTAAATCTTAATTTACGCTGCATAAGAAGGCATAAATCTCAAAAAGGTTATTTTGCACATAAAAGTGCAAAATAAAATCAGCATTAATTTGTTGCATTTTGTGTTGATTTTGGCCCACATTTTTAAGCATGATTTTCGACACATTTTACCACATATTGAAATTTTTCCTCCCCCAAAATCGTTTTCTGTATACCACCTTGCTAGAAAAAGTAGAAATTATTCTATCTGATTACTGGTGTGAACAAAACACGCGCTGTGAAAAATCCTAGATCCATTGACACACATATAATGTACATTGTAAATATATTGCAATGAATTGAAATAAGAAAAAACATCTGCTTCATTGTGGTGTTACATAAGCTTCCTGTATACCGACATGAATGTTATGCCAGTATACAGGAAGTTTTTAAAGTTTCTTATTATTACATTAGTAGCGGCAACTACTATAAAAAATATAGAAATGTTTTGTTTTTCTTTGAGTGCACTTTTGCCAGAAAATGTCCACTCGTAAATGTTTTATTAGTTGAATAAGGCATAAAATTGATATTATTCGGCCTCTGGCTAATAATCAGAGACCCAGCGATTCATATTGTGTGGGTATAACCAGAATTAATCAGCACAAGATCTCGTCCCTGCTGGAAGAGGTGTGCTTCCATGAAAATTAGGTCTTCTAAGCTGACCTTTTTTACAAAATAGATGCACGTTCAAAATTCTAATATTTAAGTGTATTTGTCTCAATACCACCCCGTTCTGTCAATGACATTATGACTTAAAAAAAGTAATCGAAATAAAATAAGTAGCTTCAAATGACATTAATATTTATGCAATTTTTACTTAAATTCTGATTTATTCGCTCATACGATTTTATAATGATCATTTTGTGCGAAAGGTGTTACTTTCGTTCTGGCTGCATATATGACGCACACTTTGTGTGTTAATACTTCAGAAAGCAGCACAGTAATTCCGCAAGCGATGAAAATCCCAAAAAGAAGAAATACTGTAGCAACTAATTTCAATTCAAGAGGCTGTAGTTCTGTGCCCGTGTTAGTATTACCGTTTTTATTTGTCATTAATGCAAAACTTTGATGTTCAGGGAATGTTTTTAATTGTCTCGAAATATTTTTGATGTTATCCAGAGTTTTGTACATATTCTCTTGCTTTCTCCATTTGTTTATCAAACCTGATCCATCTAAGTGACCCAGAAATGAAGAATATATTTTCATGAAAGAATTTCTATAGGCTGTGTGCGGTGTTCGACGGAGAAAAACATTTTGTACGTCTCCTTGTAAAATCACTTTGTTGCAAAACACTCGCAACATTGCTAATATTTGTTTAATATCATTTTCATCGCTCATAACTGCAAACTGATTCGGAATTGTCAAAACGCCTCTTTCGGTTAGTATAGGTTTGGACGATATCAATCGTGGAAACCATTCAGTGATATTTTTTCCATGTAAAAACAGCAACGAATCATTTAGAAGTTGATAAGCAACTGGATAATCTTTACCTTCAGTTCCAATCATAAGTTCTCTAAGTATTGGATCCCTTAATGCTGAAATAGTAGTCAAACCATTACGACCCCATTTCATTACTGAAGAAGTTGTTATTAAAAAAGACGATGTGTCAATTAATTCTTCGAAATTTTCTGCAATTTCAGGGACAACTGTTTGACTCATGAAGGAAAATAATATTCCTTTGTATGCATTTGTTACAACAATTCCTGTCAGCATCCACATCGTATAAATAATTGCAGTGCAAAAATTCATTTTCCGAAATAAAAATATAATTGTCGTTTGGCTTTGTTCTAAGAGAATACCAATTATTTGAATCGTGAATTTTAACTCATAGAAATTCAATTTCTTATTTGTTTTAACAAAAGATAATAGCCACAAAATAATTGAAGTTAAAATTACTGCCGAAAATAAAAGAATCCAAATTGGAATCGAAAAGGGTCTTCCGAATGCAGACACACTTAAATGTTTTCTGTCAAGTACAACAATAAATTTGTAAGGAGAAAAATGCTCAGCTGCTGTGAGCCAAATATATTTGACGTTTGAATACTTTTTTGAAAAAAATCTTTGATTGTCATAAATATTTGACGGTCCTCGGGAAGAAATTTGATTGACAGGATTTCTCATTTCTTTGCGTTGCAGAGCAAATGTGAAATTTAATACAGGGCTTAAAGTGATTTCGATACACTGGGTCGCTGCAACTGCAGTAAATAAACCAATCTTACTGGCAGAACACAATTCGGAGTATAAACGAACTATAGCGTTAGTCGAAGATTGATTAATAAATTGGGATGCTCCAACTGTTATTCCATGATTATTTCTATGAATTGTTTTCCAAATTGAGTTTAAACTTCTTAGAGTGATATTTCTAGGAACTTTTCGAAAACACGAAGTTTCTTCAAGTTTTGAGAATGTTAATGACGCAAGTTTAATATCATTTTTTTCGTCGACGGAAAAAAAGATACTGGTCAAGTAAGATATCCGTAGATCATAGTAAAAAGACAACGAATCTTTCTGTGTGGACTCGCTATGGTGAGTTGTAATGCTGTTGGAACCGAATAAAACGTAATTCGGATTTTCATTGAAATATAAAAGCGATTTCATATAATATTTAACGTTCTGGTAGTTTAAATTCGTCGGTAGAAAATAGATTTGGCAAAAACACTCACTAAATTTAGATCCCAAGTAAATGTTGTCGCTTGCAATATTTAGCGTTTTATTGTATAGCTTTTCATATTCAAAATTCTGTTGGACGTTCTCATTGGGTCCCAAAATAAGCTCAGAATATCTTTCTGAATGTGATCCAGGATCGTCAATCACGAAAGTGTTACCTTTGCCAAATATCTTAAAATATTCGTACAATTTGTCTAATGAAGAATTTTCAATACTTCCAAAAGTTCCAACAAATCTCACCAAACATTTTTGTATAATATTTTCAGAGAATCGATCAATATTTGCAGAAAATACAGTAGTTTGCATTAAAGACAGTAATATTAATATTTTCCAATTCATTTTAAAGCTGTACAAGTACATATACCCAATCACAAAGAGAACCTGAATCCTTTAATTCAACTACATGTGTGAATCCAATTTTTACTTCGGTAAAAAACTGAGAAATAATGTGCTTCCTTAACTATTTTCAAACACTCATTCATTCATAATAATAACCTGTTCATGCATTCATACTTATACAACCACAAGAGAGCATGTGTATTTCACGTGCAAGGAATTACTTTTATTATGGTGTATCAACAACAGGTATACTTGGAAAACAGATAAACATTAAATCATGCAACTTAAATACCTCTATAGCCAATATTGACTATACAGGCTTTTAAAAGTGCACGTGAAATCCACATTCTCTAAACTTGTGTTGTAGGTGTGAAAGAATGAATGGGTTATGAATATGAATGAAAGAGTGTTTGAAAATAATTAGAAAAGCATTTAGTAGAGCTACTTCATACTTACTAGAAATGTTCAGTCTGTCTGGACTGGACGTTTAAGAATAACAATTAATTAAGCATAACATAATATATTATGCTTAATTATAGCTGCTTTTGAAAATGCGACAAAAACTATGATTTAGTTTATATTATTTAATTTATATTTATAAATGAAAAATACATTCAACACACTTCCTAGCACTGTATAACTTAAATCTAATGTCATTTTATTGGTTACAAAGTCGAAAGAGGGTGGTAGTCCTCTAGTTTAGTGAAGACTGTCTACGCACGCACTACGTTGTAAGTACACTTCGTTGTATGTAGATAGTTTAGTTGCAGAGTTGAAGTTCGGCATGCATCCATAAGCAATGGTACAAAAAATTTATAAAATTAATAAAAAATACAACTTCCAATGGCCCAAATGATCTAATTTTTTTACACGTCATCCCTCTCATGTTCCGAAGTGCTTGATTGGCTTATGAAATTTCTAAGTATCTTCGATTAGAAATGGCGAGCTTTCAAAATTTAAAAATCAAAATCACGTCTGCAAGCTACAATTCCTGACCAATTTTGGCGAACCATTTTTTAATAACACTATTTGAAAATGTCTAGGTGGAGTATCTTTCATAAATTAAAAATTCGTTTTAGAAGTATTTCAAAAAAATACTTTTTTGTTTTAACCAGTGCAAACGTAATCACGTTTGCAAGCTACAATTCCTGACCAATTTTGGCGAACCAATTTTTTAATAACACTATTTGAAAATGTCTAGGTGGAGTATTTTTCATAAGTTAAAAATTCGCTGCAGAAGTGTTTCAAAACACAATTACAATATTTCATACTTTTTGTTGTCGTAATTTGCCAATATTTGATTTCGGCGGTTGTAGAGCTGTGAGGATGTCTGACGTCGACTGTGGCAACCAAGCGCCACATGTTGCACAGTCACAGCGCCACTCGCAATCAGATTAAATAATAATATGAACGATTTAGATATAAAACCTCATCATGATTTCAATGCAACTTCTTAAAACACTTGTAATTATAGTTAAAATTTTGAATTTGCCCCTTTTTTAAATTTTACTCATTTTTAGCAAAAATACATTTCCGCCAAAATTTTCATGCTGATTTCAGTGCAACTTCTTAAAACACTTGTATTTATATTTGAAATATACCGCGTGATTCATCTACACTGGAATAGGAACTTTACATGGGCTGGAGAAAGCCTTAGTTAGACCTGTCTCAAAAAGGTCATAGGTCATTTTGAACAAAACTCCAGTACATATCTTGTAGAGAATCTTTCTGCGCATTTAATGAGCTATGACATAATGCGCTTACACAAAATTATGCGCG
>JAQFYB010007087.1:0-11266 GCA_034694085.1 Pogonognathellus longicornis
CGACAGCTACTTTCTAATTAGACTGATCACGTCTGTCTGTCCGTCCGTCCGTCTGTCCGTCCGTCTGTCCGTCCGTCTGTCTGTTGTGTAGATTCTCTAACACTAGTAGTATGGTACCTACTACTTGTTAGAAATAGCATCTTGTCGCTACTTTATTACATCTATTTGTAATAGTTTATTTAATTTGAAATCTACTTGGAAATATATTTCAAACTATTGTAGGAAACAAAAGAACCTGCTATTTGTACGTATAAAAGAGTATACATGTATTGTATGACTGTGTACAGTTTGTATAGATATCAATACAATACCTACACAGAAAGCGTAAGTTGGTTGGAAGTTTGGAAGAATATAATTAAAAATGCTAAGGTATCTATTGTAGTGTATAATATAGAGATTGGCGATAGATACAGATGGTATCATTGTAAATGGAAGCTCCTCAACACTCAGTATTGTTGTTTAAAGTGAAAAGGGATTGAAAGAGAGACGGAAAGAGCGAGAGAGATTTACTCGTGCGGTCTACACAACGTAAAGCACACCAACCAGTTGAATGTGCGCCATGGATACGTTTTATACCACACCACACGGCTCAAAGCTCACAATGCAATGCGAAGTGTGCAAAGAAGTGAGACGCTCATGGAGAGAAGAAGATCTGCTGCTGTATTTCTTTTAATAATGTGACTTTGTCTTTGTCGTGTAGGTATACGACAATAATAGGTATCTGAAGAATTATGTGAAGCTACACTACACACGCAGTACAGAATGTATTTACTTACACCACAGTCTAACATAGGTATGATTTCCTGTCTAACTGTGGTAGGTAGGTATATGTACACAGGTTCTAATAATGTCTCTTATCTTTCTATGTGGCACCTTTCTACAGAGCAATTTTATCCGAAAGGAAAATGTAAAGCGTGAGTCTACAGTACTACATTTCACCTTTCTTTCTATTTATCCAATGCTTGTGCTATTACTTGTAATGTAATCAGAGACAACACTTCCTCTGGGTATTCTCAGAGCAGGAGTATGTATGTAGTTGTCGTGTGTATGTCTGTTCTACTATTCCGCATTGAGTACAAAACCTTACAGAGTACGAAGAACAGGAGTGTATTGTGTGTAGAAGAAGAGAAGGATGGCAGTGTTTGGTGTTTGTATTTTGTATGTGTGCTTTATTGTCTACAATCTACGTGTGTTCGACTCAGATGAGAAAGACGAACTGTGAGTTAGTTGTGTGCTGTGTGATTTTGAGAAAGAGTTTCTTTTCCTCATCACGTCACATCACATCATATCAGCTAATTCCTCACTTCCAGGAATAAAGCACGACAAGACAACCCGACACACACACATACACACACATCAACTACCAACACACACAATCCCACAATACAAAGCAATGAGCATTGAGCAAGATATATATTTATATGAACACAACAACAAAAGAAAAACAATCCCGGCTGTCTTTTCTAAGTATATATATACTAGAGTATAAAGTGATCTTTACTTGTTGTCGTTCATAACACTTTTTATAGCACTATACACATACAAACAGCACTACACACATACAAACAGCACTACACACACAGACACAACCCTATACATACAACACTAATCCAGTCTAGTTAAAATCACAGGATGACAATCAGATGGATTGATACGAAATGTACTTTAGTGTTTCCACTGGTGAATTGTAGTTGTTATATAATAATATTACACGCACAAAACACAACACACGGGAAATCCTACACCAGACTTAGTCGTATGTAGTGTTAATACAGAGTAGCACACTGTACAATGTGTACAACATCCTTTACAACCTAGAGATCTACAAGTATACGTCTGTGAGACTGAGATACACAGAATGAGTGTATATGTAAGTAGTACAAGAGTCGAAGCCTATGTTTACTGTTGTTGTGTGCTGTGCCGTGAATATAATGTGATATATTGTGTTATGTGTTGGTTGCCTCGATTTGCCTTGCAAAGTTGGGATGCCACACGAGGAGATGAGATCACATCAGAAGAAGAAGTATAGAGTCGAAGAGAGAACGAAGGAAAGGAAACCAAAGGAAAACCAACCAGCCCAGACCACAAGGCTAGGGAAATGCTAGGAGTGTATCTTGTGTACAATAGTAGCCCAGTAGTAAAGTAAAAGACTGTGTGTTGTGTGTGACATGGCACAGAAACGCAAACTGCCAACTTTGTACTCACCAGGCCTCCGTATGTCTTTTGCCACTTATGCATTACCTATTCTCTCGATCATCTAGTTGTAATACTCCGTCTTGTGTGTATGTATGTAAGTGTGTACGATTTCTCCCTATACACATAATACACTTCTCAATGTAGTGTACGGTTTTTAGAAGTAGACGTGCACTGACTGTGTTTAAATACACACACGGAATACCATTCGGTTTCGTGTTCCTCCGGTTGGTCTGGTCTCCTCGTCTCGTCTGGCTCTGTTGTACTAGTGGTCTTGAGTTTAGTTTCAAGTGAGTAGTCGGGTGCTCCCTCGTCAAGTCACTGTAAATAAGTATAATATTATGCTCTCTTGCCCGCCACCCGCCACGCAGCACTCTCTCTCTCTCTCTCTCTCCCGTATATTTTACTGATGTAAGCTACGATACGGCGACTACCCACTAATCTTATCTACGCAACACTCTTTAGCGTCAGCTTTGACTTTTTAGTCAACTTTCTGTTTTAATGCTGCTAAGTCATTTCTCTACACTCTCACAACACACACACAAACACACACATGAGAATTATTACAAGTGTGCCACAGCTAAGTACTAAGTAAGGATAATATGAACGTTTGTGTGTTTTTGTGAGTGAGTGAGAAATGGATGAATTGAATAACATGGATAGATACTTTAGATACACTCCACTCACTCGAGAAGAAGTGAGAGAGAGCGATGTGCTATGTGCAATGACGGCTTTTTTAACTTGACTTCTCTCCTGTCACTGTGTTGCTGAGGTAAGTAACGATACGAACAAAAGTATACAATATATACAATGTATACACAATATACAGTCTCCACGCAAATAAATATAAGTATCAACCTTCGCAGCTCCAAACTAACACCACCAGCAACACACTGTGTGTATTATACAAGTATATGGAAAAGTTGCTTATGATCTGAATTGAGCTGAACACTATCCATCTCAATCGTATTCAACCAGATTTCTCGTTACGTAGACGTTTAGTTTGACTTTGACTTGGCTTTGCTTTACTTTACTTGTGCATACTACAAATGCTCCTGGTATCATATAGCTACTACTAGAGTGTAATAATGTAATACACGGAGTAGTATGAGGATGGAAACGTACATAATGTTATTATATGCTATGCTTCTTTCTATTAACTCAAGGCTTAGTAAATACTTTCAGCTATCAACTGTGCTTTGCTTTTACTTTGACTTCAGTTACAGTTACATGCTTGTCTCGTTTAGTTTACGTAAAGACATACTATATTACATACTTGCTGCTACTGTTACTGCTATTGGTATTGGGTTGAAGTGGAGCTATAATATTATGGCCCTTTGAAAGTGTCGTTATTGTCGATTCTCGTATTGCTGGTGGTAGTTAATACACATTTATGATACTTGAAGCTCATAATAGTTATTAGCTACGGGGTAGCTACAGCAAGTAATAAGATTCTTCGCTAGTAAAAGCAGAACTGAATCAAACTGAAAGGAGTTGAGTGAACGGAGAGAGAGAGAGAGGAGAAACTTGTAGGGTTTAATATAATCGAACAAAGTGCTCATGTACTGTGTACACGTAGTAAAGTAAAGTAACGTGGTTGTAGGTATATAGAAGGATGTATTTTGCACTGTGTTGACGACAGAAGAAGTAGTACTAGTTCTGTTGTGTGCTGCGTATGTAGTTTAACGTATGTCCTCACAAAACCAACTCAAAGTCAATAATAATCTCTCAGAGGAGCTTGCCATTAACCAAAGGACTTTTTGACTTGACGACTTGAGCTTTGAGCTTACTTCTATAGCAGCACTACTTATTTTAGTGGTAAATAGTAGGAGTGTCGAGTAGAAGAGTGTGCTGTACTTATACAACGACAACTATAGCACGCAGTCAAAACGACGTCACTACACAAAACACTACGACACACAGGCAGGACACAGTCAAACCACACAGATCATACACACACAGACCAACAGCACAGCATTTGCTGCCACATTATTTCGTAGTATGTATGTAGTAGTATGTGTATTTGTTGTGTGTGTGTTTGTGTGTATGTACATAGATATATAGGTATAAGATGTATGTAGCATGTATCTGTATGTGGATTTTTGTGCAAGTCGAGTCAAGTCACGTCTTTTACAGCCAAGCCAAACCAAACTAAATACGAAGGCAAGGCTGCACACTAGTCAAGTCACAAGTGATGTGACGACAACCACCTACCCAATCTGTCACCAAATCACCGACATAAGAAACCCACATATATCACCCGTAAACAACCATGCAATATTTACTTCTCGCTTATGACGGTATTTATTTCTGGCTGGAGATCTCAATGTGTAGGTATGTGTGTGTAGATGTGAGAAGCATGCAGAAAAAATTGCTATATGGTCGTGTCTGCACTATTTCAACATTCAACAAACAACACTCGAGTACTAAACGTATTATATATAGTGCATGGTTCTTGGTTGAGTTGCATTCTACAACTACATTCTGCTCTATGTCTATACTAATAAAATAAACCAGGCACATCCAGAATCTTGATAGGAATACGTATCATTAGACAATTCTATTACCACAGCAGACGAAAACTAAGAAATATTAAAGAAATACGGCCATAAGATTATATTACACAATTACTTAGCTACGTTCAATAGCATTCATTCGTACTGTGGAAAAACACTTTTTTGGCATTGTATTTTGGATTTTTTGGTTTAGCCACTAAAGGCATGTGTAGTACGTGCATTAATACGTTGTAATAGTGGCATGACATGATATAGTAAAGTTGCTTGTTGGCAATGGCAGCTCTGACTGACTTGACTGGTGTGGTCTTCCTGAGCCGGGGGCTGGACTTTCCTATGGACTGTATGTTGTGCGCTGTGATGTAGAAGGGAAATTAAAGTCAAGTTATAGCACCTTCTCATGCTAGACGAATGACTCGCAATCTGGGGCCAAGCACAAGGCTAGAACATAGAAACCCTCCTAATGAACATTCCATCACAAGGTGAAGGGAAAACCACCAAAGAAAGAAAAAGAAAACATTAACCAAATGTTTTCCACATTCTTAATTTCACTTAATGGGCCAACTTCAGTCTTAACTTACTTTAGTCCTATACTCTTCAGCCACATCTTGAGATTCTCAAAAAATAATCGCTACATAAGCACAAGACTATCTCTTCATCTTCAATTATTATTATTGCGCACTGCATATTACATCATGTTGTAGGGTATGTAATATTGTACAAGAACTAGAGTATTAGAGATATGTATTATACATAGCTACCTGTATAAAGTAGGTACTTACATATTTACATACCAATAACATAAGGTATATTATTTATAGGTTGGTAGAAAGTGAATTGTGCAACAAAGTTGGATTAAGTCGTTACTGCCGGAATAAAAAATGAATAAAATTGACGAGGGAGCTTTTAATGTGCAATTAAATTTAGACTGTTGCAAAGCAAAGACTTGAGTACTAAATTTTACAGTGCAATGAATCCAGGAGTTTCGTTAAGCTCTGGTCCCCTAACGAGGTCAGGCAGCACAATACTCCAAAGCAAGGAGATTTGCTAAATCGGAGTTCCTGGGTGGGGCAATATAAATTCCGCCTGTAGCAATTTCTCTTTGAATTGTGCAGTGAGTGATGTCGGAGAATTGTATTGGGTAGATTGGTATCTAAAGTATATTTTTCCGGAAATTTCCTTTGTGAGTCTTAAAATTTAGAACAGCTGGTGTGAAATGAGTCGAGTTTGGAGTAAAAAAGGCTACATGGCCGTCAAGAATCGTTTCCTTAGCCTTTGGCAGAACGCTTCTTGAAGACTTTCGCCACTTTCACTTTGTAGCTTCCAATTTCCATTCAGATGGAGAAGGATTGAACTGGCAGTTTGGTTTGAGTGTTATGTAGGTTTGTTATATACGCAAAATTCACTTGTAGTCCGATTACAGTGTTTATATGGGTGTTGAGTTCATTTTGTAGTGGGGTCAGGGAGACAAGTCAAGTTTAGTCGCAAAGCCCAAGTGAGCGAGTACGTCTCCGCCTTTCGTAACTTACTCTTGTTGCATTACATTTTGCATGTTGAATGTTGCATGGCATGTGATGTTACTTGATGTGAGGTTGGCTTGACATGATCAAAATCTGTAATTTAAGCACGCAAACCATAAAGGCAAACAAACATGAAAGGGCGTGCATGGGTATTGAATTGAATCCATGCTGGCTGACTGGAATCTTTCCCATTACTAAATTCAACCAACCAAACAGATTTTCTTTCTGTTTGTTTTCGCGTTTTATGTTTTTCTTTATTGTATTTTGTGTATTCCGCAGGAGTCCGAGGTATAACTTAATCTTCCTGTCTTATTTTTCAATGGAAATAGATCGAAGATACATAGGTGATGCAATAACGTAGGTAGTTGTCATTTCTATGAATATCATCGCATATTTTGTACTTTCTAACTCTCTTTTATTATAGTATGTGCCACTATTATAGCATCGTGATACATACAATGTGGAAATAGTTGCATGCGAGGTATGTTAAATATACATCTATATACATGATATTGATATTGCACACGCATCACACAATAAGATATTCAATTCCTTCCATGGTGCATAATTTACTTAATGCACCACGTAGAAAATGCCAAGTACTGAAGCAAGAACAAGACGTACAGAAATCAATGCGTTAGACACAATTTTGAAGGTTTATATTTTATTAACTCTCGATAGGTAATACGTAACACTTTCAACTAAAATACTGATTGTTTACACTTTATTGTAGGACTTGTAATTAGAATTACTGCAATCATGTAAATAATTTTAACATCATTATTGAATTGGAGGTGGCCATAGACCTCCAGATGTATAGCATTCTAACATTATACTCTAAGCACAGGGAATGTAATTAAAGTAAGGTTTCTTATTTTGAATGAAAAATGAATTCTGACTTCTTATAAATGTTGTAAACGCACTTATGGTTGCAATGAGGTTGAATATTTAGAACTACGAAAGAACGTGTGTTTACAACAGAAAGTACAAAACATCAATGCATAAATTAGTCCCGAACTACTGCATATTTTAGGCGAGCTACTTTTACCACTTTCACTAAGAAATGAACAAAAACCCCTTGAGAGTCTCTAGGGAGCAAGAAGACTTTCGATATGGTAAAAGACAGGCTCATGAAATTGTTTCATGAATTTAAATTAACGTTCTCCTAATATTCAATATGTATTATCAATCACCGTGGTGCAACGGTGCAAGCTGGTATTCATGCATTTAGTATTGCCACTCAAAGAAGCATGAAAATGAAAAACTATATAATAGGTAAGTCTTTCAAGCGAAAAATAATGACATTGAATATTTCACTGTAAGAGTCAACCGTCTTCCTCCAGCATGGCGAATTTGTTGTGGCTGGAGAAGTTTTTACCTGGAGAAGCTTCTTTTTCTTCTTCATCGTCGGTCTCCTTCTCTTCATCACTTTCACTTTCCCCGGAATTTTCGAGAGCTTCACTCGTAGCATTCTTCCCATACTTTTCCGTTTCCGTTTCCCCTTCCTCCTCGTCTTCATCATCAGATATCGCCACTGCCACGTACGTTTCGCTTACAACGTCTTTGTCTCCAAACTTGGCCTGAATTTTCACTATTTCAGCTACACGGACATCCTTACTCCATTTCTCTAATCGACATCAACACAACATCCGTTTACGTCAAATTACTTCTCTATTAAGTACCCTGAAACTATCGCTGGCATTATATTAACTATATTTTATATAGTAGGTGAACCGAATGGGTTCATAACTCCTTAATACCACGCAAATCACACAAAGAGATATTAAAAATATCTACCAGTAGAATCCGTACGTTTACACTTCAATATACATCGATGTAAAATTATTACACGTTGACTGAATATAAATAGCTAGTAAGTAGACCTTTCCATTCCTTGAAACTTTTCCTATCTTCACATTTCTAATATGATTGCTTGGATCAATATGTAATAAGAAGAAATGTAGCAAACTACTATGAATTTGAGACGTGTACCTTTATCACGAGTGTAAAGAGGAGGTCGAAGACATATACATATTTTTCCTTCAAGAGCGAGTCGAAGTAGATGGTTGGCTCCTCGATATGAATCTAGCCTGGCTGCTTTCGCAGTGAAGTATCCGCGTTTCTGAGCCCATCCTGGAAGCAATATTGAGAAACCGTATAATAATATGAGCATTACATATCTCGTCCCACTATAATATATGTAAGTTATTGTATCAAAAATATTTTGTTTGAAACAAATTTCATAAGAGAAACGACAAGCTTTGAGTTGAAGCATATATATTATGTCAATAAGGAAAGGAAGACTCATTTTGACAACGGTAACATATGAATGCTGTCTTGTATAAAAGTGTGGTAGTGAGCTTGTAATATGTACGAATATTGAGCCGCTCCACGTACGGCAAAACGCAGTGATAGATAGAATTGAAAGACAGAAAAGCGTAAAGGCAATTCACTGCTAAAAGGCAGTAAAATGAAAATGTATTTGAAAGAATGTGATTGATCACCATCAGCGATGTCATAGGCACACCACTCGGTGTCTCCTTCCGGATGAGTTATTCGAAGCAATTTTGGTAGATCTATTCGCTCAGCCAAGTATTTTACAGTACTGTACGGCTCACGCAGCTGAGCGATAGGATACGATCCGCAAAGTACCTATACAGATACATACGTCAAGTCAGCCTAGTCAACAAGCGACCCAATCAAAAGGACGTAAACTCAATGCATATATCAATGTTATGTAACAAGTCTTTCATCAATGTCCACTCGGAACAACCACATGGAAACAAAATTACAGTAATTTAAATAGATAACATTCTTTGCACGAAATTGAGTTTCCTAGCTTACTTGAAGAGGCTTTGGAACTTTCGACGGAAATATCAAACCGGGGCAATCACATAGGCGAACATTCGATGTTAAAAAGATTGTTTGAAAATGTTTGGTATGACCGGGAGTTTTAGACACGCTCACAACCTAAAAGTATTATCCAGACATTGTATTTAGATATATTATACAATATTATTTGAGACTCATGATAACATGTTAAGAAACTACATTAGTTCCATAAGCTTACTTCACCTTTCTCCCCATAATAGCATTTATCAGAGACGATTTCCCAACATTTGGTTGCCCAACACATCCTATTGTCAATATTCCGCCGTTATATTTCTTGAATTCGTAGTAGCCACTGTCAGGCTTAGAAGTGTCGACTGACATGACATTAGTCGCTACATCTTCTTCTTCGTCTTCTGTATTAATCTCTTCCATAATCTTTTCCTTCCAAGTTTTTAAGTTAACTATAGCAAATAAGGACAACTGAGTTATTAAGTAATTAATCATTTGAGAAAGACATGACTCTTTTAAACAAACCTTGATCTTGGACAATTTCCTCGCATACTTTATAAAGCTCCATTGCACCTTCAGCTGCCATTCGCATTTTGCCTCTTCTTTTCTGTGCCTAAAAGATAATTTAAAAAAGTCCTGGTAAGAATATCTAATTTCGTTATATTATTATATCATGCCATTAGAATTGGTATAAGGCTTAATGTTACATCACAAGATACCTTCATAATGCTTCCTCCTTCCTGATTTCCATGAAGATTGTAAGATGGAAAGGATGTGAAACATAGAATCTTAAGTTCTGGGTACTTGGTCATAAAATATTCTTTCCATGCTAAAACTAATGGTGCCGGACAGATATCGATTTTGTTTAATACGACAACAAGCTGTTTGCCAAGGTCTTTACATACGTATTCGTACAGTTTTGGAGGAAACAACATTGCCTGTAACATTTTACAAAGTAAATATTATTTGCGTCATTTAGAAGTTCATTCCGTTGCACTTAAAAAAATCATGCTAAATCAATGCATATAGGTAACTTATTTTCTTAATAATAATTAAATTACCGGAAATCGTATATCTACAATACACAGCAAAATATCAGACATTTCTAACACTCTCCAGAACTGACGCCATGTTTCCAAGTTTAACTCAAAATAACTTAGGTCGGTCTTATCGAATTTGTCGTCTATATTTTGTAGATATTTCTGCAAGGGTCGGTTATTAAAAGTTTAGAACAAACAAAGTAAACAAAGGTTGGTTTTTCATTAAGCCTTTTCACCTGGAAATATTTTTGCTCATTTCTTTCCAATTGTTGACTAGAAATATTGTAGTCCCACTGAGGACGTATAGGAAAATCCAAATCAGATGAGAAAAAATCTTCCATTGTGCATTCTAAATATTCTTCCAGAACGGGGTTAATTGATTTTCTTGCTTCCTCTTTTAATTTCATCACTTCCGCTTTGGATTCGGCTCGAAACATCAATGCATATCTGTATAAAAATGCTTCTAGTTAGCTGCAATTAACTAATGGTAAGTACGAGAACGAAATAGAAATATTTGACCCACCTTCCAGCCTCATTACGAGTTGGTGCTGGTCGATTTTCAAAGAATTTACTATCAGGTTTAATTTCGATTCCTTGGGTATTACTTCTTGCAACAATAGTGGCCTCTCCATAACTTTCATCTGCTGAGGTTGTGAGATTACAATAAAATGAGAGTAATATTCATTAGTTCAGTTAAGGATGAAGAAGGAAACATGTGTACTATAATGATATGATGCACTATAATATCATAATTTTACTTGGTGTTTTTTATTTTCCAAAAGTGGTCTTACCGACTGTCGGATTGTTTCTGGATTGTGAACCCTCACCCTGATTACTCGTTGAAACGCCTTGCCGATAAGATTTTTTCTCCTTTTTTGCTTGCAATTGCTGCTTCTTCTGCTTTCCACTAAACGCTTGTTTTCTTGGCATTTTTACAGCAATAAACTGTAAAAAACGTTTGTAATAAAATTAGAATTGAAACAGCCTCTGTATAAATTAATTTTAGTGTGATAGACAGAGTCGTAGTTTCATTTTGAATAATACACAATGTACGAGCTGTGGATCTACATTATGCATTATGTTAGATATGGCATAGCTACTATCTTCAAAATAGTAGCTATGGACCCTGCCTACTCTGGCCCATGTTAAGCAAATGATA
>JAQFYB010007088.1:0-11264 GCA_034694085.1 Pogonognathellus longicornis
TCATCACCTTATTTTGGTATTAGTCCGTATCGTTTCATACACAACATAATTATTATTGCCATTATTATTATTTCTAATTCATCATTGATTATAAATAGAGGAAAGGCATGCAATGTTATAACGTGTATAGGTACATAATTCTGCCTTTATATACATTGGTGCATTTCAATACATCATGATTTTCAACTCAGAGAGCAAAGATTTCAACTGTTCCCTGTTACATTTCTGGCGAATAGTTTTAAAATCAACATTTCCAGAATACGTTTCTTTTGTGATAGTTCCGCTGTAGACAATACCAAAAGCACCCTGTCCTAATACTTTCGTTTTCTCTGTATAAACATATCAAAACATTAATTCTAGTAGGACAATGTGCAATAATGAATTAATGATTTATAGGTATCGCCAACGAATATTGAATTTTCCCGTGTGTCAAGAATTTTTAGGATAAAAGAGTTCTTCAATAATTTGTCTAGGGATGAGCCAAGTCACCCTTTAAGTAAAACGAATATTCTGCAAAAGAAAAATAATTTTCCTTAAATAAATTCTACTGCTTTTGGGAGTGAACCTTCTCTAAGGACAAATATTGTTCTAGATCAACATGGCTCATCCCTAGAAAAATTATTGAACAACGCTTTTGTATATAAAAATAATTTTCCATCAATAAATTATGCTGCTTTCGGGAGTTTGATACGATTTGATACTATGATCAGCTATTATTCTAGAGTGACTAGAATGGTCGGTTTTTCTAGTAATGTATATTTTAGTAAATTATTATTGGCAATATTTTATATTCCTGAAAGTATTTCAATCGTCAAGAACTAAATTTAACAACACATATGGGTGAGGGATAAATTACCAGCATTTCAAATATTTCATTGTGATCTCTTGTGTAATGTATATAATGAAATTTCCACACCTGATTAGCCGATTGTCGGCTGTACGATCACAATTCATGTAGATTCACATTGCGTAATAATATTAGTATCTATACAAGACATTCATCTCGCAATAGAAATAGTGTATATGAGAGTACAGGTTCGATTCTCAGAGGGGCCAAAAATATTATTTTTTGTTCCTGTTTAGCTGAACGGTAATTTTACTGCTCGTTTTTTGCTGCAGATAATATACTATAGCTTACATTACGCGTCAAATAATAATTAATGGCTTGTTATTAATTAACGAAACTCCTAAAACCAATCCTCCATCCAAATATATAATAACTAAAAGCTTATATATTAGTATATTAATGCCAAACGAATTGATTTGCATTTAGTTAAGAAATAAAAACTGTAAAACTGACCAATTTTAAATTCGCTTTCTTCTAGATCATAGTTTACGTCGTATGGCAAACTGAGTGGTCTATCTTCATTGGCCAACGATGCAATGCCTTCCCTAAATTCTTTAACTTCATCATCTGTTAGCAAATCCTGTAACAATAGTCAATGTTCTTTTACTTTCATCATCGAGTACCCTCTATTGCTATTGCACTTTACAAACACTGTGTTTAACTACCTTTACTTGTAGTAGCAAACGACGGAATGCAACTATAGCAATCGGAATAGCCACAAGAAAAAACAAAGCAAGAACCACTGCAAGGGTATTCCCAATTGTCATGGCCGACGCTTCCACATAGGTATCAACGGTAAAGGTTGCATTTGTAGACCCACCTTTATTTCTGGCGGTACAAACATAATCGCCAGCCAAACTGTTATTGTAAACAGGAAATTGCAATTGGTCTATGACTTTCTTAAAATCTCCTTGTATTTCCTAATATATTCAACGAAAAATATTATTATTAACGAACATAAAACTATAGTAGGTACTTACATTTATTATGGTTATTGGCAAGCTTATTAATAGAGTAGAAGGTTAAGTATTCATGAATAAAATTCTGTTTAGAAATTGAAGCATGCGCTCGAAAATGACGTATGAAAATATGCTCAAAAGGTGCATTTGTTAAAATAACCAGACAAATCATAATCAACAATATGTTGGTTTTCTAGTATTTCCCAAAGAGAATTGGAAACAATAAAGAGTTCATATTTAGTGGCGTCAAGTTTTCTATATAATGTACGGCCTGAATGCTTAACCTTATACTCTACTAACTAAGCTTGGTTATTGGTTACTTATTATTACTTAAACGTTTGAAATTTGTCATAACAATTAAACTTTGCGGTTACCTGTCCATTATAACTCCAATTAATATCTGGCGCCGGATGGCCAAAGGCTTCGCATATCAAAATATGATCTTTTTCCCCAATCCGGACATATTTAATGGCCGAACTTTCCGTAATAATTTTCGGAGGAACTGCATCTGTTAAATATAATCAATAAGTTGGAAATATTTCCTATTTCTTAGTGATAGTATTAAATTACAGAATTACCTAATTCTGATCTGTAAGTGTATTATTATTTATTTATCTTTGGTATATTCACGTTAAGAATTAGTAATTTACTCTGCGAAATTCAACCTGAATCATGGCGAATTGCACAAATAGTCAGCAGTGTGTGTTTGAAGGTTTTTTTTTAAATTTATCAACATATTACATGAAGTTATTTTTAAATATTTAATTTACTTACATTCGAGTTTGAATTTTATCGACACATTTTTCCACTCGGAGTAATTGGTAGAAATGTCCAATATACTTAAGGTTGGGGCGGTACATATTATCTCTGTTAAAGTGATATCATCCAAATAAATGGTGGATTTTCGAATAACGTTATCCCAATTTTTTGCGTTCATGGGAATGTCAGAAACATTTTCTGTGCGACAAAACATTGAGATGAATTTTACATGAATATGTAAAATATCGGAAATGTTGCAAAAGATATAATATTAGTGTTTTTTGGTTTCAATACTTATAGGGGCGAATTGTTCAATTCCATTTTCATACACTAAAATCCATTGGATCCCTCGTTCGAAATAGAAGGAGTGGGCTTCACAAGACAAAGTAATGTTAGCTGGTAGCCATATTTGTTCATTTTCTGTTTTACTTAGAAGCTCCATTTTAATTACTGCTGAATCAGGTGGTTCTACATTTCCAATGTCTACACAAATTAAAAACATTAGTTTACATTTATAAAATTTTGTACAGGGTCATTTAACATGAATGTACATCACGTCACACAGCCAATCTCACATATTTTATGGCGTAGTGTTTTGTACCATTCTAAAATTAGGCGATTTTAAACTGAATTGATGCATCCAACAGTATGATAGCTGCAGTATTGTTAATTTTGGTTGCGGTTTCCATATTAAATGATAAAATTTAACGAATTTACAGTGATTTTAAACTTTTAAACTGGGATGGTAATTCAATATGCAGCTATAGTAAAGCTGGATGTGTCAATTTAAATAAATCATAAAATCTGTTGATCCTTCAAATGTCCTATGACATTGACATACTTGTACCCTATGTATGGGATTGTCTGTAGAAAAGACATGACTTGTGTAAAGCAATACTATCGTTAAGCTGTCAGTGGTGTATTGCTAATTCAACTAGTTCATATAATTTATGAATGCATGTAAATAAAGTATATTGATTTACAAATAGACTTGTCAAATCCTTGGAAATAGATATCTTGATAATTTGAATTCCTTTCGAATTGAAGCTTATCAAAGTCTCGATTTAAGGTGCACTGAAAGTATCCTTTGGACAAAACTTGTAATGATTTGCATGGTACATCAGATTCTGGATAACAATTGGCTCCTTGGTGGACTGTTGTGGCCTTTAGCAAATTAACCTGCTATTTTTGTACAATTTAATTCAAGTATTTTACAAATATCAAGAAAACAAATAAATGGATACATAAATATGTTTTGGTCGTTTAAGAACAATTCTTACAAACACGGAAGCCGACATCTCTTTGCATGAAAATCGGTTGTTGCATTGTATTTGACGAAAATTAATTTCGTCAAATTTGGCATCATTGATCCTATTTCTTATTTCTTTTCTGTAACATTTGAAAACGCTGCCTTCCTTCTCAACCGTTAGGTCAACTTTAGGGACCTGCAATAGAAAATTGAATCTATGTGTTCACACACCTAATTTGCTCCATGTCATGTAATTTAGTAGGTAAACATTAGTACTACATACGTTCAAATCACTTTTATCGCAATTCAGTTTCCAAGTATGTAAAACGCTTTTTGTAACAGAATCCTGACAATAAATTTGAAAAAATTTCTCATACTTCATCCTACCACATGATGCAACTAATTTTGAAGTGTGGGTAAACTCTGGTTTACTCTTATTGGTGCGAACTATATCTATAAATTAAAAATTATTTTTCAAAATTCACTTTAGCATTACTAAACGAATTCCATAGTTTTTGAAAATATTTAGTAACCTGTATACTCTCCTTGAGTTGGATAATTATCCCCTCCTCCTTCAGTTACACAATAATCATAACCAGAAACTGAACAACTTTTGAATCCAAATGTGACCTCCCCCATTTTGCTAGTGCATGTTAAAACAAACAAGGAATCTAGACCGGGAATCCTGATTTCTGTAGTTCTTTCAATTTCTGAAGCTACGAAGAAAAATGGCGTTTTTAAAGTTGTCGAGTTTTGATAAAGATGATGAAAGTCTGTTGTCCATGTAAAATCTAATACAAATAAAAATACAAATTTACAAATAAAAATATATAGCAAACAGTAGTATGTACAACCAAAGCTTATAATATGGTCAATCAGTTTGATTATGAACTAAATTTAATATACATAATTAAGATGCAAAGCTAACTTGGTTGTCTGTTTATGGTGACGTCTATTCTATTCCACGATCTCATACACGAATCCAAACAGCAGCCATAGTCTCCTTCCCAATTGTGATATACGGAGGTATTTAAGTAAAAACCGCTGAGTTCGTTATACCATACTGATGAGTTATCAACTGTTTGGAAAACTCGATCTCGAGGTGAACTCCGTTTAGCAAATGTTTTTACAGATGAGATATTAAGCAGGCATGGTATGTTCACAATTTCGTCGGCTGCTATGAGATGAACTTCATTATTCGCAAAACCTTTAGGCGTACTCGAAATAAAACCTCTTTTAAAATCTGTAGTAAGAAAATTTAAATTTAAGTTTGACGATAATTTTAAAAATAGTGTTAATCTAACTCATTATATTTTTAATACTGCCAATAGGCATAATTAGGCATAATTAAGAAGCAATACCAGATAAATTTTATAGACACACTGCTAATACTACCAAAGCGGTATATTATATAAATTTGTACCGCGTTAATAGCATAAATTACTTAGTTTTTTATGAAAACCCAATTACTGATCAAGAGAAACTTAAAGTGTTTCATGTATGGTGCGCTGTATAATTTTAAACATATTTTAAGAAGAATTAAATAGTTACCTTTATTTTGAATCCAAAGTATTTCGATTTTCATGTTTTTGAAATAAGTGAATATCTCATACTTCATGAAAGGTGGGCGAGCTTCAAAAGGATTATTAAACGGAGGTGTAATGTGTAGTTCATAGGTATACGTCTCTTTGTCTTTAAAACTGGAAAAGCTACGACCCCAATGTACGTTCATATATTCTTCTTTTGGATTTCCTTGTGGAAAATGTGGTTGTAAAAAAATTGGTCGATTTGATGCACAGGTTATTTTTTCAGAAATTTGTAATCTTGTCGAGGTCACTACTAAGGAAGATTCATAATAATTATCGCAACTGGGTATGGAATGTTCTGAAATAGATTTTCCTTCTTTGGCCTCGTATATAATTATTGCTTTGCATCGCAGAAACGACTCAGAATCGGAAGAATTGACTGTACAAATTTTATCAAAACCATACACCTGACATAATTTTGTAAAATAGAAGAAGAGAATCAAACCATTTTTCTCAAAAATGAAATTTAATTTATTTTTAATATACATAGTATCAGCGTTCTATTGCTGTGAGCAATGGTATAAAATTTAATGCAACAAATTACTTAACTACTTTTCAAAGCAATGGGCTTTTGTATATAGCTACACCGTGCTTGAGATTAGTAAGTTGTTCAGCTACGCATTAGGAATGATAAAGAGGAAAGAGGATGATACATGGGAAAAAGGCCAGATGAAACTTTATTATTTGTCTGTCTCTCTGTCTCTCCGGGTGTGTGCGACAAAACTTTTAGAACGCATCAACCAAATGGGTCCAAACTTCCCATATGCCATATTTTACAATGGTTTCGATCAACAGAGGTTTCAGTGAATAATGGGTTCAATCGGTTACATCATTGATGACCCATGCCAGAGATGAGCTTACAGAAAAAGTCCTTACAGGGTTTTTATGCGGCGTAGCTCAAGAAAAGTTGGACTAATAAGTTTTAACTTCCTATAAGGTTTTTCGGGGTATCAACAAAGGTGGCAACAATTATGACTACTGGGATAAGTAAGGGCGTACAGATGGTGAGGACAGGAAATGAACAGGTGTCTCGAAAAATATTTTCCAAGTAGCAGAGCTCCGCCCCTTTCGACGGTGGAGCCTAGGTATATGGGCAAAGCCAAGTCCAATTTCAAAGTTTTGGGGGCGAGGTACAGACCAAATTCCAAATTTCATAAAATTTCCAATTTTCGATGTTAAAGGAATGGAGTCCTTCCAAATGTGTGGGTGCACAACCAATTCAAAGTTCCAAGTTCTGGGGGCGGGGCCAACACCAATTTCCAAGTTTTGATGGTAAAGCCAGGGGCCACTTCCAAGTTTTGGGGGTAACGTTGGGGGCCCATCCCAGGTTTTGGGGGCCAGACAAAGACAAATTTCTTTTTTTGGGGGCGGGGCATACACTGTCAATTTAAGTAGGTTGTAGGGTGTGGCTGTATATCTGAAACTTTTGTATGGTTAATAAGTCATGGACTTGGCTCCTCCCTTACCTACGTCACTAGCTATAATATTTTTACTACCCTTCTTAGAAGAAACAAAAAGTTTCTCAGGTCATCTAAAAAATTATCAAAACACCCCAAAACTGTACCAAGACACTCCGAGAAGTGTCTCAGCACACAATAAATGTCAAATGTCTCCAGATACCCAAAAATGAGTCTCAGGACACCCGAAATGAAGTCTCAAGTTACCACAAAAAGTGTCTCAAAGCACAGCAAATGTCTCCACCACTTTCCTATAACCGTTTATTGTGTTACGTATCAGTCTAATACTCTCTTTTTTAAGCTGCCTACGATAATAAGAATTGTTGATAACTAGAGAACTATATAAGTTCTGTGGCGACATTTGCGGTCGATTTTGTAGTAATCTCGTTAGTAAAAGAGCTAACTGCTTCATTTCATCATTCATACACATCAATGTAATTACATCGCATACAAGCAATAACACTAATTATAATTACTGGTATCCGCAATGTCTTCGTATTAAGTCATTTCCTAAAATATATTACCAAAATAAAGAAGTTGTTGATATCGTTTGTCACAACGAAATCTATTATTCTAAACCTTTCACCTAAAGCTATGAGCAAACGATAAATAAATATTCCCTGACGTTCTAGCAGCAGCAACTAAACTGATATACCATATTGCATTGACGTCTTTTTTCAACTCAACTACAATTTCAGTAACTGTAAATTACATTTTCCAAATGAGATTGTGATTGAAAAATTGAAAAATGATGATTGTGTTAAAGAAAACAAAACAAGTATTTAACAGTAAGTATGAAGTATAATGGCAATATATTTTTAATTTTAATAACATAAATGATTACGATGGAATTTTGCATCCGCAAAACAATAGTTGAAACAATTTAACGAAATCGCTTCTATACACATTCATAAAAGTGTGGATAACACAATACGACTGTATTTATCACAGTATATAAACACATTACAGTCTGCATAATTTGTAAATATGAATAATTACTATTCCTTGTTAAGGAAATTATTTCTTTCTTTATCTTGGTATTTTTTAGCATTTATGAATTTATATATTTTATTTTAACATTTCAAAATCCATTTTGCAGTATTTTAACAAATTCTGCAGTGTTTGAATCTCAAGGACAAGAGACTGCACTTACAGACATATTTGCCAGAACATGATGCAGTAAGATGACATCCCCATAAGAAATTCTCGTTGGCAGAAATACCATTTCATTTTTTTCGTTATATTAACGTATTTTTATGGTTTGTGAAGTTTTGTTTTAAAAATACCGTTAGTTTACTGATATTTTGAAACCAAAATATTACCATCTAGCAATGCCATAATATTTTGGTTGAATTCTCGTTTATGTAGAACGAAATATAAAGTCAACACCGAGGCAGTTGATGTTGGCTTTTCAGCTCTTATAGAAGTAAATCCTTCAATTCAATCAAGAAGCACAGCCAGCGCAGTGGTATAGAGGACAGTACTACAGTCGAAGGTTCTGAGTACTGATCCCCGCGCAGGTCTAAATTTTTGTCTGTGCTTTGCCAATTTCGTTAGAATTTGGTTCCCAAGTGGGATATTTTAACGTTATTTTTTCGTTTTGAAATTACGTAATTCCAACGACTTTCCGTTATAGCATTACGTTAAAAAGCTTGAATAGTAACCATCATTTCTTATGGGGATATATAGCTATCGTGTGCGTTGTTCGTGATGATCGAGCCCAGATTATCGGTTATATCATGACAATTGATTTGAAGTTATATTGACAAAAGTTCGATCATTTTTAAATTCCAAGAAATTGGAAAGTTCATTGGCCAGGAAATTTAAAATTAACAATATATAATAATGCCATTGAGGCAAGACTTGTCCATCAAGATAATGTCACTACATCACTATAATATGTAATGCATCAAGTAATTATGTATAATACTATATCAATATCAAACTGGACAAGGCTTGTCTCACCATAATTAAAAGAAGTTTTTTTAAATCACAAATTTAGTTGTGGCAGAAAGGTGGGAACAAAATTTTGAATGAGTATCACACTCAGAAATTTTTTAGATAGACTCTAGTCTATAGCGGGGGGATACTACCACATGGATCTAATAAAATATGAACATTTCGCAAATAAGGGAAAACTACCCTTTCTTAAAGTGGAACATTTTTTTCCCTTTATTAAGAGGAAGTCCGGATCAAACAGCGCAAAAATTATGAACTTCTATAGGTTTCGAACCTATTCTCTTGTACATTCTGTCTACATATCAATCTATCACTCTCTCTTACCGCACCGTAGACCACCGAACTACTTGAGCAACGTTAGTAAACTCATCGTTCTAATCCATTCTTCAATTGAATGAACGGAATAGTACAGAGCAGTGCTGATATTGTTGAGTAAACGTAACTGTTAACTTTCTTTTTGCCAGATTTTTATTTTCTCAGGCTAAGAAAGTATATTTGGGATATACAAAATAATCTATCTGGCCACTTAAGACATCATTTCGCACGGAATACTGGAGGTTAAATTTAGAAATAAAAGTACAGCCCTTTGCATATTGGAAAACGTGAACTTTACATATATGCGGCGGATTTTACACTAGCTATTTTTCTTGAAGTTGGGACATATTATGGATTAGTGTATTTGATCTTGTCTAACACATTACATATTATGGCTAAACTAGGCATTACATAACTGAACAGTTCAAAAATCATACAAATGATAATGAGGAAATCAACTGACAATTGTGTATGATAGCTGAAACAATTAATAAGTAGTAGGTTATTAAATTAAAACGTATTGCATTGTAGAATCAACGATTTATACTGAAATCTGAGTGCGAGTACTGAGTTCAGTAATACAACTAGTATCAATCACTGACGATTTGTTAATAAGTATACATTTTCTATGGCGTATCGTAATTACTCTGTAAACTTGAAAATAATATTTCTACAGTTTATACAATGTATAACCTAGCTAAATGCACAGTAAGCCACTTCTAATTTTACAAAAAATAAAAGCTCAGTAAAACCACAAATACCACAATAATAATTAAGGATGAAGTATCTCTTATTTTAGTACATGCATCCGACTGACATGGAAGCTGCTTGGTTACATTGTAGATTATTTAATCAAAAAAGGATATCGACTGCTTATATAGACTACTTTATATGTATGTATGTACATATTTAATATTTTCAAGTGTCAAAATATCTTACAACAAAAAGTAATTGGATTTCTTCGACCCAACACCTAGAATAAAATTCACTTGAAATGTTTTCTATTCCAAGTCCGGGATACGAACAGCCGGTGCCTCGATTTATGTGGGGTTTGGGGGTTTAAACCCCGAGGCGCCCAACGGGTCCCCGGCGAGCGCCCGGGGCGCCCAACCATGGTGCCCTATTTTACATTTATTACATTTATGAACATTTAGAAGTCGAAAAACACATTTTGGGAAAATGCGCCCCAACCCCACAGAGTGCAGGAAATGATATATGTACTTTTTAGTACTTGTACGAAAGTTTTCATAGTAGTAGAAAGACACTAGATATAGCAGGACGGACGGTACTGGTACAATAATATTATTATTAGTTGGTACATATAGGTGCATCCCTAATCCGTACTAGCCACAATCTTTGTCATTGCACTTGAATGGTACAATATTTTTATGTGATATACCTATATATATATATTATATATAGGTACTTATGTATTTATGGTTGTTTCTAACATACTTCTAACTGTAAAGTCGTGCTAATCTAATGTTAGCACATGCAGGTTATCGATACTATGGTAATGATATTATTTATTACAGAGGTCACAAGGTCTAATCTAATCTGTATCGTTTTACTAAACTGGTCTTGTGGTGCCTTCTTTTGTAATGAGTATAATAATCCTAATTTGAAGACTAGAAGGATAGATTTTCGAGATATATCTGGTCCATTATTGGAAATTATTTTGTCCCTACAGAAGAAGTGACTTCATAGTTCATAGTAATCAATCATAATGAATTGTATCACGCCATGAAATTGTAACTCATAATGCTAAGGAGCACATAATAGCTAAAACTAAAACTTGTCGAAGAAAGATGATTTATTAAAACCAAAATAAAATATCGAATTTCAAAAATCCCTGTGCTGTAGATTATTGTTTTATTTGTTTTTATAGTATATATTTATAAGTTTTGTTCATCTTTGGTGTGCAAAATCTTTTCCAAGAAAGACATGTTACAGCTCAAATTCATTTTTATTGAATTGTCCTGCTAGTGCAGTGTTGTGCTCATTATGTTAACAATATCTCGTGACCCTAATTCTCTCTTCGCTTAACTCAAAAACTCGATGGCGCGCCAAAGGCACTATCTCATTTCACTGGAGTTACGCATAAGGCACTAACTCATTTTTAGCAATTGTTCA